>CAUYQG010169663.1:61-71405 GCA_963574415.1 Tarsius wallacei | reverse complement strand
AAACTGAGTGTGGTTCTAGGTAGGTTTTTTACCCATGTGACTATTTGTTGGGACATTTAGTCTTCATTGTTGGGAATTCTCTTGCATTGAAGGACACCTAGCCTCTCTGGTCCTTCCTCACTCAGTGCTACTATTTTTTTTACTCCAAAAACACTGCTAGAAATTTCTTAATTTTTTAATCACCTTAGGAGGTGGTTCTGTCATTTTTGCAAATCTTTGGCTTGGTGGGAGGAGAGAAGCAGGATGGATCCTTGAAAAATCTTGATATTAAGAGGTCTATTAAAGGAGGAGAAGTAGGAAGGAAAGGAGAACTAGGGAGGAACTAGGAAGGAAACTGAGATTGAAAGCCAGTAGGTGGGAGAAAAATGGGGAAAGTAATGTCTTAGAAAGCAAGAGAGGAAGTTTCTAGAAAGAGGAAGCCCTCAATTGTCAAATATCATTGAGAGGTCAAGTAAAAGGACAGATAAATCACTGATTGGCTAATATGGGGGTTGCTGATCTTGATAAGAGATGTGATAAGAACAGAAGCCTATACTGTAATGAGTTAAAGAGAATTAAAAGTACATGAGTGAAGAAGCAGAAACAGCATGAATAGGTATCTGTTTCTAGAAATCCAGCTATGAAGGGGAGAGGAAAAATAGTGTGGTGTTTGACAAGTATGTAGCTTTTGGTACTTAAAAAAAAAATAAACAATAGAACACATTTGTGTGCTAATAGGAATAATCCAGCAGGAAGGAAAATAATTAATGCAGGAAAAAGGGGATAATGAAGGATTACAGTGTAATAAAGGGATACATTGTTTCATGTAGACAGTAAGTAATATAAACTCATAGGAGAAGGAGGTAATGAAACCTAGACTAGTCATGAGAAATCTTTATGCTAAGCCTGGAGGGTGGTAACATTTCCATGGATAGAGAGAAACATTTCTCAAGTGAATAGGACAAACAAAGCGAAAGGAAGGATAGAGCATATGTAGTTGGAGGGAGGGTTCTTGTTGAGTAGAAGTGGGAAATAAGCCTGACTAGGTAAAGGGGATACAGATTAAAAACAGAGTAGTCTGAAAATTAGAGGAAAAAGTCTATACAGTTGAAGCTCTCTTAACCAGCTTCTACTAACTAACTCATTTCAGTCCTCAGTATTCTGGATTCCTTCTTTTTTTTTTTTTTTTTTTTGAGTTGGAGTCTCACTATTGCCCAGACTGGAGTGCAGTGGCCGCTCCTGGCCACCGCAGCCTCCACCTGCTGGACTCTGGCGATCCTTCCGCCTCAGCCTTCCAAGTAGCCGGAACTACAGGCGCGCGCTACCATGCCCGGCTAATTTTTTAATTTATTGTAGAGATGAGGTTTCGCCAAGTTGGCCAGGCGGGTCTCGAACCCACGTACTCAGGCAGTCCACTCACCTCAGCCTCCCAACTGCATTCCTTCTGTAAAGCTTATTCTTAAACACCCCTATGGGTTATACTATTTGCCAGTGTGCCTGGAGTCTCCCTTCAGTTGGCTGATCTACTTTATGAAGATTCAGTTGTGTTTATTCCCAAATCTGTTTAAGTCAACTGTATTTGTTATGGTAATTTATTTAAACCTTATATACATCAGTAAGATGAGTGTAAAAATGAAGTTAATAATGCTATGTAAAGATTTATGAAAAGTCATCAAAAATTGCTCTTGAATTAGATGGAGAAAAGATTGTAAAAAGTATAGGATTCTTTGTTCATATTTATTTTTAACAAGAGATTTTAAATTCTGCCACCACAAACAGAAACTGGAAATCACAGCTATTACGTTATGAATGTTATTTATGCAAAAAAAAAAAAAAATGATGCAGAACTCTAAACAGTGAACCCTTACTCAAGGACCCTTACATCAAAAGACAGAGTGATTTAGCTTGTTTATATATTTTATCTTAAAATGTTTACAGTTTGTCTTATTTTTAATGATTCTCTGATTTAACCAAGTTATTTGATTAACTGATTAAGTACTGGTCCTGGTTGCATTGGGTGAGATTCAATGATGAGAAAAGTTTAGGGAGCCAGTGAAGACCAGGTAATACTTAGAGATAATTATTCTTGCAGGAATCCCTACAGTGAATAAGATGGGGTTCTGTACAAGGGAAGTATTAATGGAAATACTAATGGAAAAAGTATTAATGTAACATGAATGTGCATGTTACAAACTGTTGTGTTTCTCAGGAACACTTTGAGGAAATAGAGAGATAAAAAGAAAGTAGTATTTAATGAGTATTTTCTGGGTACCAGACATTTTGCAAGGTCTTTATGTATATTATCTTATATAATGCTCACTACAACCCTGCTTTTCAGAGGAGGAAGCAGATTTAAATAACAGGTTAAATAACTTTCTCAAGATAATTTAGCTAATTAGTGGGGAAAAAGAATGTTTTACTTTATTGGAGGAATTGCAGTTAAAATCCCTGATGTACTTTAACAAAGTTGTAAGGCATTCATTTAATTGCTGAGTAATAAAATCTCCTTTGAATTAAATAAGACCTAATGAACTATAATTTCCCTTTACTAGAAGGGAAATCATCACAGTGTTGGTAAAATATATGCTCTCTCCTTTTTTGTAAAATCCTGTTTTTTTTGTTTATTGCAGTCTGGGGACTATCAGATCTTTACTATATCTAGAGTGGACAGTTGACCCCCTCTCCCCCAAAAAAATAAAAGACAGAATTATAGCATACCTGCTATAGTGGGAATTTATAATTTAAATGGAGTGCTACTTTTGGCAATTGAGCCCAGACCCTTAAGTATATTTGGATTTTATAATTTCTAACTTATAATGTGTCAAAAATTAAAATAAAATTCAAATAGCAATAACTTTATTTTGATTCCAATTACAGAATTGGAAATATTATAAATCCTAACAACATATAAACTGTTCATATAAAGAACAGTTTTAGAGAAATTAAATAATAAGTATTTCATCATGACTTGACTATTGAAATATAATGAAAATTAAATTAGTAACTTAAGCAACAACTTCTTTTCCCCCTTTTTTCCCTAATTAAGTTTCATTTCTTTAAAACTGTGATTTAAAAAGATTATGCAAATAATACATGAATATTTCCCATTAAAAAAGTTTCAAATACTCAGAAGTATAACTTGAAAGCCCCTCTTTCTCACTGTATTATGCAGTATTCCCTAAGTCCTACCAAACTCTTCTTGAGAGGTAGTTGCTGTTACTTATTTGGTTTGTGTTCATCTACTCTCTGTCCCCTCTTTAAAGTAAAAGCACACACTTTTATATATACGTTGTATCTTTAGAAACAAATATAACCATACTTTATATATTGGGCTACTTGTTTTTTCAGTTATTGTGTCATTGAGATCTTCCCGTGACAGTACATATAATTGACTCTGTTCTTTACTAGGGCTGCATGTGACTTATTCAATCACTTTCGTATTGAGTGACTATTTAGATTTTTATATTTTGGGTGCAGGAGGGCTTATGTGAAAGTACTTCTCTAGGTGAAATTTCTGGAAGTGGATCCAGAATTCTGTAATTGGAATCAAAATAAAGTTATTGCTATTTGAATTTTATTTTAATTTTTGACATTTTTGCATCTTAAAATAATGCATTTAAAAATATGTAATATATACGCGTGGTTCAAAATTCGTAAGATGCACCATGAGTCAGATTCCCTGTCACTGCCCTTTCTTTAACCAGCCTCTTCTGCTTACTATTTCTTGTATATCCTTCTATAAAAAAAATCTGTTCATATATAGGCCTATACCTGTTATATGTATTCTGACATTTTAAATTTCTTTCTTTCCAAAGAATGCCATATACACAGTTCTGCAAGAAAGACATCTTGGATGTTGTTCCTTATCAGCAAATGGAGAGCTGCTTCATTCTATTTAGCACTGCTTTGTATTGCTTTACCATAGTTAATTTAATAAGTTCCGACTTGATGAATATTTAGGTTGTTTCCAGCCTTTTGCTACTATAATGCTGCTTGTATATCTCATTCATTGTTCACCTCTGTGTGATAAATTCCAAGAATTAGAATTGCTAGCTTAAAAAGGGTGTAAGCATGTAAAATTTTGATAGATGTTGTCAAGTTGTTCTCTGTAGAGATTTATACCCTCACCAACAAAGCGTGACAGTGCCTCATCAACACTGTGTTTTCAAACTTCTTGGACTTTGCCAACCTGATTAGTCAAAAATGTTTTTGTTGTTGGGGTTTTTTTTTTTTTTTGAGTCATAATCTCACTCTGTTACCCAGGCTAGAGTGCAACGGAACCCTCATGGCTACTGTAGCCTCGACCTGCTGGACTCAGGTGATCCTTCCGCCTCAGCCTTCCAAGTAGCTGGAACCACAGGTGCACACCACCACACCCAGCCAATTTTTGATTGATTGTAGAAATAAGGTCTTGCCAAATTTTCCAGGCTGTTCTTGAACCCCTGGGCTCAGGCATTCCCTTGCCTTCATTTCCCAAAGTGTTGGGATTACGGGTGTGAGCCACCACACCAGCCAAAAATACTGTATTAGTTTGCATTTCTCTAGGATGAGTGAGGATAATCATCTTTTTATGTTAAAGACATCTGTATTTCCATTTCTGTGACTTGTTTATGTCCTTTGCCCTTTTTTTCTATTGGGTTATTGATCTTATTGGTTTGTTGGAACATTTTAGACATTGGGGAAATTAGCTCTTGGTGATGTGTGGAGCTGCTCAGACCGAGCAGTGGGTAATTCCTTGTTCTAGGTGTATTCTCAGGCTTACCTGAAGCATATCTGTACCTTCTTCCCTTTGTCTCAGGTGATGATAGCCTTCTTATCCCCCCATGATTAATCCTTTTCCCATTGCTTGGCTGACATTAAAATATACTTTTATGCACAGTTTTTATATTTATATTTGAATCATTTCTTATCTGTTTTTAGGTAAAATTTGGTAATACCACATTTAAAACAGATGTGTACCTCAAGTCACTCAACCCTCAGTGGAACTCAGAATGGTTTAAATTTGAGGTAAGTTTTCAAATGTCAGCATTTTTTATTTATTTTTGTTTTTGAGATGACCATTGTCCCCCCCGAAATGATAAGAATACCTTTTATTTCAAGTATAGTAGTTTTTCTACACTGTAAAAGTATTTCCTTTTCTGCTTAGCTAGGAATATGGAATTTTTAAAAAAGTATAATACAGTTAAGAAAACAATATCTAAAAGAAAAAAATGGGAGTCCTTAAATGTATCATTATTATTGCAGCTTTTTTATCTTGGCATATAGCAGAAATTATGTAAGAACTGTACAGATTTTAAAACATTTTTGAATTGTGACAAAAATATAGATCATAAATATTGCCATTTTAATCATTTTTAAGTGTACAACTTGGTAACATTAATTACATTCACAGTATTGTGTGACCATCACAACTATTTCCAAAACTTTTTCATTACCCTAAACAGAAACTAAACTTAAGTGTACCTATTAAGCAATTTAAGTTCCTATTGCCTTTTCTCCTTAGACTCTGGTAACCTCTTTTCTACTTTCTTTCTTTTTGAATTTGCTTATGCTAGATGTTTCATTAATGGAATCATACAGTATTTGTTACTTTGTATCTGACTTCTTCCACTTAGCATAATGTTTTCAAGGTTCATGTATGTTGTAATATAGCAGAATTTCATTCCTTTTTGTGGCCGAATAATATCTTATTGTATATATATGCCACATTTTGTTTATTTTTTAGTTGTGTTACTTTTTGTTGTTGAGTTATAAAAAGTTACTTATATATTCAGGATATTAACTCCTTATCAGATATATAATTTGCAGATATTTTCTCTCAGTGGAGTGGGTTGTCTTTTTAGTTTCTTTTTTTTTTTTTTTTGAGCTGGAGTCTCACTCTGTCTCCCAGACTGGAGTGCAGTGGCCACTCCTGGCCACCGCAGCCTCGACCTGCTGGGCTCCGGTGATCCTTCCGCCTCAGCCTTCCGAGTAGCCGGAATTACAGGCATGTGCTACCATGCCTGGTTGATTTTTTGATTTATTGTAGAGATGAGGTCTCGCCAAGTTGCCCAGGCGGGTCTCGAACCCATGGGCTCAGGCAATCCGTTCACCTCAGCCTCCCAAAGCATGGGATTACAGGCTGAGCCACCGAGCCCGGCTTAGTTTCTTGATAATTATTTTTGAAGCACACAAATTTTTAATTTTGATGAAGTCCAGTATATTTGTTTTTATTTTGGTGGCAAAGGATCCATTGCCAAATCCAAGGTCGTGAAGATTTTCCCTATGTTTTCTTCTAAGAGTTTTATGATTTTAGCTTTTATATACAGGCCATTTATTGATTTTGAGTTAGTTTTTGTAATGGTATGAGGTAGAAAACCAACTTCATTCTTTTGCATGTAGAAATCCAAATGTTGAGTACATTTGTTGAAGAGACTCTTCTTTCCCTATTGAATGACAGTGTACACAGAGACAGGAAGTGGTTACGTCTAAATGGCTTATATCTCAGGGAACTGAGGGGACATCTCCAAGAGGAAAGTCTCCTGTCTTTTCACTCAGGTCCCTCTTCCCACCTGTACTTTCCCACACTACTCCTTTGAGGTGTTTGAGCCTAGAGGACTACCCCCTCATCTCTTCTCCCTATGTGCTCTCCTTAGGAAGTCTTTTGTGTTGCTGTTAGGAAATGTGTTTCATGTTATGCCTAGCTACTTCCTTGCAGTTTCTGTTCTCTTTCTCTGCACATCTGTTTATTTTTTTCATACATCAATTCAGTCTGTTGACATGCCTAAATCCTCCGAGGGATTCTGGGCACTGTACTAGGCTTTGGGAGCAAGAAGATGAAATATATATAAAAAAAATACAGTTCCCAACTTACAGAGCTAGCTCAGACATTGGTGAAGTGTTTTACACGTTACTTCATTCAGTTCTCACAATACCATGAAGCACCTTCTGTTTTACAGATGGCCAACATAGAACTAGCTAAGTGGAAAAGTGAGTATTCAAACCAAAGTCTGTCTGACTCCAAAGCTATTACCAGATCACCATACCTCCATTTTCCACATTACAGCTTGAAGAAGGGTGTTCCATTCACCCCACCACCTACCCTCCTAAAATTAGCTAAACATCCTTATCACTTATTGGTCACTGTGTCAATAATGTTTTCCCCACCTATTTTGTCTTTTTTATTGCTGTATCCTTAATACCTAAACGGGAGTGTAATAGGCTCTAAGTAAATACTTGTTTTTTTTGTTTTGTTTTGTTTTGAGTTGGAGTCTCACTCTGTTGCCCAGGCTGGAGGGCAGTGGCACGCTCACGGCTACCCCAGAGTCACCCTGCAGGGCTCAGGCGATCCTTCCGCTTCAGCCTTCCAAGTAGCCGGAACTACAGGCACACACTACCATGCCTGGCTGATTTTTTTATTTATTGTAGAGACGAGGTCTTGCCAAGTTGCCCGGGCTTGTCTCGAACCTGCAAGCTCAGGCAATCCACTCGCCTTGGCCTCCCAAAGTGCTGGAATTACAGGCTGAGCCAATGAGCCTGGCCAGTAAATAGTTGTTAAACATAGTCCCCATCTTCTCTGATACCACTTCCTTCACCTGTCAGCCAGAAGTGAGATTTTCGTTTTTGGAATTTCTACTACTTAGGAACCTTGTGAGGATGTCCCCTGCTGTTTCATGCTAGCCCTTATATTGGGCAGCATTGTGGCTGCTGTGCTTTCTTTTTCAGAAGCAGTTTCATAGTAATTGTGGAGTCTGGGTAAAGTTTGGTTCTTGCAGGCAAGGCGTGTTCTTTAAAGAAAGAGAACAAGGGAGGGAAAGCATTGGTTTGCCTGAAAAATGCTTTGTTCATGCCAGGTAACTGACAAAACTCATACATGAAGATGGAAGAAACGACACTAGGATTTCTAGACACTGCTTGGCTTATGGTCTGTATTAGGAGAATGATCTTTTTATTTTATTTTAAAGATGTGGCGTACAGTTCAGGATTAGGTACATAAGTTGTGATTGTACAGATGAAGTTTCGACCTCCCAGTGAAGTTTGGTCCTCCCTTTGGTCCTTACTTTGCCTGGTTTGGGACCAGCTATCCTTATTAATGTTCTATGCCCCCTCAAACCCTCCCTCCTCCCAGCAGTTGATCCTTTTCATGTAGTATTATGATAAATGTTCAGGGTCCACTTAAGAGTGAGAACACGTGGTACTCAGCTCTTTGTGTGATAGATCACTGAGTATGATAGAGTCTAAATGCTGTGAAGTTCCATCATTTTGTCCTTCTTTATAGTTGCCTAATATTCCATTGTTTATATCTACCACATTTTAAAAAAATCCAGTCTACTTTTGATGGGCAGCAGGTTGGTTCCATAGTTTTGCTATTGTGAATACTGCTGCAAAAACATGTGCGCACAGGTATCTTATTTGTAGAATGATTTGAGTTCCTCTGGGTATATTCTCAGAGGGGAAAATTGTTGGGCCATATGAAAGGTCGAGTTTTCGATCTTTTAGAAATCTCCACACTGTTTTCCACAGAGAAAAACTAGTTTGCACTAGCTTACACTCCCACCAACAGTGTAAAAGAGTTCCCTTTTCTCCCCAAACTTTCCAGCATCTGTTGTTTTTTGAGTTATTAATGATGGCCATTCTGACTGGAGTTAGATAGTACCACAGTGTGGTTTTGATTTGCGTTTCTTTGATGACGGTGAGGCTGAGCATTTTTTCGTATATCTGTTGGCTGCTCATATATCTTCTGAGTAGTGTCTATTCATATCTTTTGCCCGCTTTTTGAATAGGGCTGTTCATTTTTTTCGTTTTGGCAGATTTGAGTTCCTTGTAGATCCTGGATGTTAGGCCTTTGTCAGATATACAGTTGGCAAATATTTTTTTCCCAAAGAATGATCTTTCTTTTAGTGTTGGAAGACACATTCCATAGAGATTTGGATAACAAGCAGCAGCCTTCTGTTGGAAATGTTTAGAGGTCTGAACTTGGAGAAAACTTAAATTTTAATTCTGGTGCCTGCTTATCATTTTGAGCCTCTTTTTCTCCAAACATGAATCCTTTTCAGAGGAGTGTTGAGGTGGCTATGAAGCATGTTTTCATTGGAATGTCATTGTGTATGTTAATATGAATGACACTAGTTAAAAATGGAATATTTTAAAGTCACTCAGAGGTTTGGGATGATCACTTGGGGTTTAGCAGAAAGTCAGTTTGAATATTGGCATTTTGGGGTATATCTTTGTGTTCTTAATGTATTTGTAGAAGTCTAAGTGGTGTAAGTGTGCTAAAAAAATAGAACTGCAGTTGAAAAGCTTTTTTGCCAAACTTAAATCTCACTTTATATAGGAAAGGTATACCTCATCTGTAGAGTCAGAGCATTCAAGGACGGTGGCAGCTTTTATTTATTATGTGGAATGTAGTTGTGTTTCTGAAAAGAACTAATTCATCACAGTAGCTTGGTGGTTGCATGGCTATGTCTCATTCTTCTACCAAAAGGGCTCAGTTGATGAAAACTATTATTCCTAACCTCCCAGTAGCTTTCATCCAAAGTTTCCAACCATGTGGATCTTTCTAAGGAAGGTAATTTTTTACTTTCCATTTATTCTGGCTTTTTAAAAAATGGAGTTCCATGTTGTCTGCTAGAATATTGGACTGGAAGTCAATACATTTTTTTAAACTTTGCCTTTGGGGCAAGTTAAAAAAAATATCAGTTGGATATAAATGTATGGGTTTATTTCTGGACTCTACATTTTATTACATGGGTCTACATCTTTTTTTATGCCATTAACATATTGTTTTGACTACTGTAGCTTTCTAGTGAGTATTGAAATGAGGAAGTATGAGTCCTCCAACTTTGTTCTTCTTTATGTGTTTAGTTGACTTTTTTTTGTCATGAACTATTTTGATTCTTTTCTCATTTTCTTTTGTGTGTATGTATAGATTTTTTAAAAAGCTGTTTACAAAATGTCATTATTTTGAAAGACCCATTATTGCATATGTATTTAATCTGTTGTGCCATTTTATTTTATTTTATTTTATTTTTTTGAGTTGTAGTCTCACTCCATCACCCAGACTGGAGCGGCCGGGAGCGGCCACTGCAGCCTCGACCTGCTGGGCTCCAGCAATCCTTCCGCCTCAGCCTTCCAAGGAGCTGGAACTACAGGCGCGCGCTACCACGCCCGGCTAATTTTCTTGATTTATTGTAGAGATGAGGTCTTGCCAAGTTGCCGAGGTGGGTCTCGAACCCACGGGCTCAGGTAATCCACTCACCTCAGCCTCCCAAAGCGCTGAGATTACAGGCTGAGCCACCAAGCCTGGCTTGTTGTGCCATTTTAAACTACATTATTCAGATAAAAATGTAGAAGTCAGAGAAAGTAATGAGTAACTTGCTTACATGACTTCAGATGCAATTAGAATTACAAAGTGCATCATTACCCTAGCAAAGCATTCAAATGGTTATATAGCACTATTTTGGTAGTCTGCCACCCATAACCTAGAAAAGGTTAAAAACAAATAGTCTTGGTTAATTATTAGTTACATTGTTATTAGAATGGTGGGAGAAGACAGGCTTCATGTATAGTGTAATTTTCATGGTACTAGGAAATTAATATTTAAGAAAATATGTCATTTTATTGATGGCATAATGGTGATTTTTAAAGCTTAAGGAGTATGCAAACAGCTTATTTTAAAAATATAAAAAATAATATGTTTGTATTTATCTGAAATAAAAGACGTTTGCAATATTGAGTTTTAGAAACTAAATTTACCATCCATTTCCCTTAAAATGTGGAAAGTTACTCCTATAATAGTGTATATGAAGTGAAAAATGTGCTTAAACTGTGTTTATGGTTAACATTGGTTGTATAGGTCTTTTTAAATCCTGTTTATCAGTTGTGAATTGCATTTAGTTATATATATTGTGAATACTCAGCTGTCTTATACATTTTCTCTCAATTCATAGAAATGTTGAGTAAGGCACTGGAAAGGTAATATGGTGGCTACCAGTTATTTGAGACCCAGGGACCTGTCTATCTCTCTTCTCTATGGTAGATACATAGCCTGTGGCTTCTCTTTAAAATGATTCCGGGTCACTTTAGGCTCGGAGATAGCCGTTGGAGTTCCAGTGTTACAGACTGGCACTAAAAGCTAGAGTGAAGGAAAGTCCAGGAAGGGAGCTGGGGTGGTGAGTTGACACAACACTTTTCAGCCAAGCAAGCCCTCTTTTAAGGAGTGCCAGGCACAGTGCTGTGGCTCACACCTACAATCTCAGCACTTTGGGAGACCAAGGGAATGATTGCTTAAGCCCATGATTTTGAGACCAGCCTGGGTAATATAATGAGTTGTTGTCTCTACAAAAAATTAAAAAAAATAAGCCAGGTGTGGTGGCACTCAATTTGCTGCAGTACATCTATCGAGAACCTTTTTCTACCACTCAAGGCAGTTTTTGAACTCATCAATTTTGATGCTTTTTATTGCTTCTGCTGTTTTTTGTTTCATCTCTTCCACATTGGCAAAACATTTCCCTTTGGGGACTTTTTTTTAATCTGAGGAAACAACAAAAAAAAGTCGCTTGGGCCTAGATTGGTTGAATAGGGAGAATGGGGTAAGGGGGTCATGCCGTTTTTGGTGAAAAACTGCTGAACACAGTGTAGGCAGCCATCATTACATGGGCAAATGCGTTGAAAGAATATCCAAAAAGGAATTCACTGAAGCCGATCGCAGCCTCTCACAACGACACTAGCTGGTATACTGATGCCAATGGGTTCCTATAATACTTACCTAGCAAGAGAAGCCTGTACTATAAGGTACACAGATAATTCTGTGTTTTTTTGGGTCCCCCCTTGTATAATATATTTTATTCTAGCCACTATATTTAATGAGGATGACATAGCATCCAGAGGATGGCAGTCAAAATGGTGAAGATGTCTTCCATGAAGGAGAGATAGTTTTTGCCATGTTCTCCATCATAGTCCCTCTGTTTGGCACAGTAGTGGCATATGGTAAATATCTGAAAATGACTGAGTTAAAAGAAGGAGAGAGGGTAGACATTTATTTCATGAAATTAACTCATTAACTTAGTTTTTTCTTACATATAATGTTAGTTTTGCATACAGTTTTATTCTCTGAAATTGTTCTTAGAAATTATGGTGTCATTGTACTTATTATTAGCATTCTTTCTCTTTTTAGATAATATGTTAACTCTTAAGCATTTTTGCTATATATCCTGGGAAGAGTAGGGCAATGTAGGATAATATATAAAAAATAGAGTTACAAATTTTTTGGTGTTACTCATCCTTCTGTTGTGCTTGATTTTGATAAACTGTACTTTTTTTTCCTTCAGAAAGATGATATTTTGTATAGAAAAAGGAGTAATAATTTTTTTTGTGTTAATCCCTCTACCTTTGTGCTTAGAAATAAATGTGTAAGATTTCTTTCCCAGAAATAAGTCATCTTTTCCATTTTGTGTATGTATACATTTATGGTTACTAAGACTTTAAAACTATATAAGATTTCATTTTAAGGTATACTTTTAGGTGGATGATGAAGACTTACAGGATGAACCTCTACAAATCACAGTTCTTGACCATGATACTTACAGTGCAAATGATGCCATTGGTAAAGTGTACATTGATATTGATCCATTACTGTACAGTGAAGCTGCAACAGTCATCTCAGGATGGTTTCCAATTTATGATACCATACATGGTAAGGAACAATATTTTAAGAAGAATCACAATCGTAATCTTTTTCATTTATCCTTAAATATTTTTGTACTATACTTGGTGGTTTTAAAATATATGTATTTAAAAGATGCTTTTTAAAAGATGCTTTTTAAAAAATAGCCAAGTAGTATTGAAGTATTTTTGGTAGAATTGTTACTTCTGTGAATGTGATTTGAAATAATGCCTGCTAAGTTTGTACAATAAAGTAAATGCATTATTTAAAAAATAATCTAGTATTGATACTCTGTTTCTAAGACACGTTTTCAAGCTGATAATATTGATTTTTTTCTAGCTTAAAAATTCTTTGAAGGCTTTTTGTTGCCTGAAGCAGGTTTCTCAAATTATGGACTAAGGACATGTAGGGGTCTCTGAGATTCTTTCACAGGGTCTGTGAGCTGAGAACTATTTTTAACATATATTTATATGTCACTCATTATTTTCATTCTCATTTTCTCACATGTATACAGAGGAATTTTCTAGAGGTTTTATGATATATGATGTTATGTACATTGAATGCAGAGTAGAAACGAGAACCTTTGTTTCATTAACTAGGCATTATAGAGAATTGCAAAAATTTAGCACAGTGCCAATTATCACTAAATTTTTGTCTTTGAAAATAGAGTTATTTTTATTAAAAATGTTTATAGTAACATAAATGAGTTTATAATAAAACTTATTATAACTTTAAATGAAGCAATAAGTATGCTTTTTAAAATTCCAAATTTTAATTTTTAGTATGGTAAGTATTGATAAATGTAACGCACAATAAACAAAAACTCTTTAAAGTCTTCAATTGTTTTTAAGATTGTAAAGAAATTCTCTGATTGAAAAGTTTGAGAACTGCTATAAATGTATAATGTGTCTTCAAAATGGCAAATGAACCTACAACTGCCACTGGCCTTTCATTTTTCTGCCTTTTAAAATATTTTTAATCTGGCAATTCCATTGATAGTAGTTTATTATAAGAAAATAAGATGTTCGGTAAGATTTATATTTCTTTATAGTGACATTATTTATATTTTATTATTTACTAATGTTTAAAATGATAAAATAAATTGAAAAACAGTATTTACTTAAATTAGGGCATATATAGATCGTGAGTTATACAGTAAAAAAAAAATTTTGTTTTCAGAAAAAAATTATAAGGAAACTTGCATGGTATATTATCACTTGCAGAGTTCAGGTTATAAAACATACAATGATCCAGAATTTGTTTAGAAACAAAATAGTTGCATATATGGGATATCACTGGAGAAACTGTCAGAATATGTGATAAAATATTTATTACTGGGTAGTTTTATTTCCTGATTATAATTCCATTTTTCTTCTTTGTCCTTTTATTGCCTTTTAAAATATTTTCTACAATGTATATGTATTTTATTTGTAATCAGGAAACAACATCCTGTAAAATGTTTTTTTTTTTTAATGTTGGTAAACTAATCTGGACTTGGATTAAAAATACCTGTATGAATGAATGAATTTTCCAAAGATTTCACATTAAATATTGTTTATAGTTTGGGGCCTTTTGTTGGGAATATAATGTTTTAATATTTCAGTAGGTAAATTAGTAAGCCACTTTTCTTAGGTTTTTCACTATAAGTATGAATTTTACATAAAGTCAAGAAAAACAAAAATATTTAGTAAATGTTTAGATATAAGGGCTAGGTCATTCTTATTTATCAGAGCATGTTCTTATTCTTGGAATTTTTTAGTTAGCTTATTTTAACATATCCATTGACATGACTAAAACTTCTTTTGTGTTATATTAAATTCTTGCATTCATTGTTTAGAGTATACCCTCTGGGATCTTAAAGACCTGAAGTTTAATCCTGGCTCTGCCACTGACTAGCTGTTGACACTATGTAACTTATTTAACTTTTATTAATTAAATATTAACATCTGCCTCTGTAAAATGGGGATGATACTCCTATAAAATTACTTTGTTGAGTTGATGTGAGCACCAAAAGATACTATATGTAAAGCATTTTGTATATCATCTTTCAGTGCTCAGCAAATCTTATCACCATCATCATCATCATCAATTTAAATGGGAGTCCTTTCTAGTTGGTCTTGGTTCAAATATGTGGAGATTTGCCGTAAAAATAAAAACTATTCATTTTCTAAGGCATACATGTTCTGTCTCAAAAAATGTAATAAAGAACTCCTGAGAATGAAAATAGTTAGGAAACAAAGTTAGCTTAATTGTTATGATTGATACTTACAGATGCTCCTTGCAGTTACCTCCTGGTAAATCCATTTTAAGCTGAAAATATCGAAAACTGAAAATGCATTTCATATACCTAATCTACAATAGCTCAGCCTAGCCTACCTTAAATGTGTTTAGAACACTTACTTTAGCCCACAGTTGGGCAACATTATCTAACACAAAGCCTATTTTATAATAACATGGTAAATAATTCACATAGTTTATTGAATACTGTACTGAAATTGAAAAATAGAATGGTTTTGCACCATTGTAAAGTCAAAAAATGATAAGTCAAATCATTGTGCATCAGGGATTATATTTTAAAATTATTAATTGGCACTTATTTGCTTAATTATTTAATTGTACATTATTTTCTTAAGGTAGCAACTTAGTTTTTCTTTTGAATTTATAGGTATCCGTGGGGAAATCAATGTAGTTGTCAAAGTAGACCTCTTCAATGATTTAAATCGGTTTAGGCAGTCGTCATGTGGAGTCAAATTCTTTTGTAGTAAGTATATACATTATAATATTACTCATTTAACAGGAAATTTAATACTGGTTAAATATGGAAATCAAATTTTAGAAGCCTAATAGAAAAGGTATTATACTTTTGTATTAATGTCAAAGAGAAATTTGTTAATTTCCCAGAAATAGTTACTGTAGCTCTGGGACTATTTATCTGATTTGAGAGTAAATAGCATTTAATTTTTACAAGTTTATAGGAATTTTGGTTAAAAAAAGTGATATTTTACTGTAGTATAGCATACTGAAAAGTAAGAGCAGAACACTATAGCTAAGTTCTATGGTGCTACCCCACGTTTCCCAGGCTTCTATAGATAGGGTGCTCTGGGAAAGCCATGAAACATATGGGTCTGAATTAGGCCCTTCTAGGTAACTCACAACCAGCCAATATTAGTAGGGTTAAGTTAGCTTCTATACACAAATACCTGTTTTAAGAGATTAGTTTGGTATAGATGTTCTCAGACTCTCCCCTTTTTCAATCTGACTATGTCTTATGTAAATCCAATGACATTTGGATTTAAATGATTCTTATTATTTAATGAGTCCTATTAAATGAGTCCTATTAAATGAGTCTATTAAGTGTAGTGACTACTAAACCACTTCGGCATCTGGCCATGGGTTATTACAAACTGCAGGGCTGCACGATTCCTCAGGTTCTGTCAGGAAGATAATGTTTTGAAGCTGGTCATGGTGGCATGTGCCCATGGTCCCAGCTACTGGAGAGGCTGAGGCAGGAGGGTCACTTGAACCCAGAAGTTGGAGTCTAGCCTGGGCAACACAGGGAGACATTGTCTCTTAGAAACTAGTAAAACAAAAAAGAAAGGTGATAGTTTGATTTTTGAGGCTGTTATATGTGATGTGCAGAAGTACTTTGGCAAAGGCCTTTGAATAATTAAAAATTAAAAAAAAATCATTTTCTACTTTCTACCTGGCCTTAATTTTGGCATTTTAAACTTTGTACTGAATGCTATTTGATGTGGTTTATAGCTCTTTTCTAAATTATAAAATACAATTTATATTTACTATGCTTCATGAGAAAGGTAAGGCCTCATGAAAGAAATGATTGTTTCAAAGAATAAAATGGGTCTCAGAGGACTGATTGGAAGTATTACTATTATAATTACACTGGGCTTATCACAGTGAAAGATGTTCTTGTATTATATATCCACAAGGTAAGAACTTCGATGTGCACTTAAAAAAATGAATTTTACCTTTTGATAAACAGAAGCATAATAGATCATTTGTTTTAACAGCAACATCTATTCCAAAGTGCTATAGAGCTGTGGTAATTCATGGATTTGTAGAAGAACTTGTGGTCAATGAGGACCCAGAATACCAATGGATTGATCGAATTCGCACACCAAGGGCATCAAATGAGGCCAGACAGAGGCTGATTTCTTTAATGTCAGGTATTAAAAACAAACAAAACTTCATTACCACTTTTCTTAATACTTATACATTTTTCACTTTTCTTTGACATGTTGCCTGAAATTTTACAGTGAAGGCTATGAATTATAAATGACAGATTTCCTACCCCTGGTCCCATCATACTTAACACACATATGATGCCCCCTTTTAACAAGTGGAAATCTGAATCAGAAGCTTGTAACTCCTTTCTAAGTAGGTAGTAGATGGAAATTGTGTTCTTGAAGTGGTGTAGTAGAAAGAGCTCTGAGCAAGGAGGTTCAGGAAGGAGCTGAGCAGAAAACCAGATTCTAGTTTTCTTCTCTCCAGTATTTATAGTAGTCAGAGCTTAGGCAAATCACCTATATCGCCCTCTAACACTTCTCGTTCAAATGAACAAGTATTAGATTCTTTTCACAATCCTTCCTTGAAAACTTACTGTAGTGCTGTCTATCCCTTCTACCACTTTCTCTGCCACTCTTGACCCCATTCCTTTTTAAAATTTTTCTTGGAAGAATTGTTTAGCACTGAAATTTATATTTCTGTGTGTATATGTGCTATATATGCTATGTATGCTCACTTATATAGTCACACAAACAAGTATATATGCTATATTTAATAAATATGTGTTATATTTGTATTCTATATACTTGTGCTATATGAGATATTTAAGTATATATTGTGTATTATAATGTACCATAATAGAATTATGTTCTGTATTCTACAGATTATATTTGCTTACTTATATTTTTATCAGTTATCCCATCAGTTTGTAAACTCCACTAGATTTAGAGCTTTACCTTTCTTGTTCAACTTTGTATCTCTAGCACTTAGAGGAAAGGAAGAACACTAGCACAGAGAACCAAAAATTGTTTGGTAAATGGATGCATGAGAATGAACCTTACTTGCCACATCTGTAAAATGCAGCTATTATTTTACCTCTCTGAAAGTAGGAGACTGGATTAGATAATCTTTTAGGTTCCTTTCAAGGTCTAAAAATGCATTATTTTTTGACTTGTTTTTTATCATTGCCATATCCAGCTTTAGAACATGTAATGTAGAATATTTTCTTCCATTTTTGTAGGTGAACTGCAGAGGAAGATTGGCTTGAAAGTACTTGAAATGAGAGGAAATGCAGTTGTTGGGTACTTACAGTGTTTTGATCTGGAAGGCGAGTCTGGGTTAGTGGTACGAGCCATAGGAACAGCGTGTACTCTGGATAAATTAAGTAGCCCAGCAGCATTCCTTCCTGCATGTAATTCCCCATCCAAAGAAATGAAGGAGTAAGTATGAATCAATTAAATTGTTCTTATGGAGATTGCATTTTCATTTGATTTGAAACATTTTAGTAGAGTTGTTCAACATACCTTTTTCCTACAATGATTTTTATCAGAGATGACTGCCAAAGTTTAAAACTTTAAAATATTTAGATAGTCCTTATATTTTATTTATACTGCTCTTTTGTTACTTTATATCTGAAGTATAAAATGAATATTCATCCATTGTATAGAATTTTACTTGTTTTCTGAGGAATGCTTCAGACCCTCTACTTGATAATTCAATTATGCTTATGATTGTCAACATAGTATAGAAAGCTGGAAAGATTGAATTGTGCAGAAGTCTCAGACTCGTATGTGTACAGAGGCAAGGCAGTTATAGCAATGAAATACTTGGGTGTAATTAAATAGAGACTAATTGGAGTCTGTGTAAAACTGAGGTTGGCAGAGTTTTTCTGTAAAAGGACAGACAGTGAGTATTTCAGGCACTGACTACACAGTCTCTATTTTTATTTACAAATTAAAAAAATGTCTGATGATCCTTGTTCTAAAGGAACTTAGACTCATACATTTTTTAAACACTTCTTGTGATCCTGCAAAACCTTTCTGTTGACTGAATTTGGACTATGTAGGTGTCATCATTGTGTCACAGGCAGAGATTCTCAAAGTGGTGTTGGTGATATTGTCAACATGGAATGTTGGGGGGTAGGTTGTTTTGGGGACCGGAGATGCTTGCTATCAAACATAACAAGAGACAACCCTATAGGATGAAGACTTATTTTGTCCTAAATGCCAGTTATACTTTAGTTGAGGACCACTAATCTAGAGTGTCTTCTTGATCAAGGGGTGCCAAGCCTTTTCTATAAATGACCAGATAGTACAGAAATAGTTTCTGCTGATGCTACCTACATAACTCTGTCATTATAGCATGAAAGCAGGCAAAAGCAATATGCAAATAAGTGAGTGTGGCTGTGTTCAGATAAATCTCATTTATTTACAAAACAGATGGCAAGATGGATTTGGTCTGTAGTCCACAGTGTGCTGACTTCTCTTCTAGATAACCAGGGATTCAGAAGTCTGTTATCAGAAAACCTAAAAAGTTTCCCAGTTCAGGAATGGTAAAAGGAGTTAAATAGAAAGCAATCATAGTATTATTTTTTTTCTTTTTGCAATCTTTTTTAAAATGAAATTTTTGTCCTTATATTAAGTTTATTCAGTTTGTTAACCTATTTCTTTTCTGCTGGCTGTTAGTCACTTTGATTACAAGAGCGAGCACCATATTACATATTGCCTAATTTATCTGAAAACACATTGACAAATAAAATAACTGTTTTTTATACATTGAAGAGTGAACTTGCTTTATATTCCATTTAAAATATATCCTAGAAAGATATGAATTGCCAGCTGCCACAGATGAGAGTCAGATTGCAGATATAACTTTCTCAGGAATTCAGATTTTTTTTTCTCTTTCCATAGCAAATTTTTGTAAAGACTTAATAACAAATTTAAGTAAAATGCAAATTTAAATAAGTTGCTTAGAGGAAAGAGAAAGACAAAGCTATGTCACCTGCTTGGTTTCTTCCAATAAGATGAAGATAGTGGGGGAATGCATTTTGCATGCATTTAGAAAGAATTCCATTAATGTAAACTCCCTGGGGTTGTGTAAATTTTCTTCTTTTCTAATCTTGCAGCCATTTGCCTTAAATTGTTGACCAGTCACACCATTACAAATTTAACTTGTTTCATTAGGATTTTCTACGTGAAGTTATTTATAAACAAACAAACAAGCAAAAACTCCTCAGTACTCAGGCAGCTTTATTTCAACCAGGTTCAGCTCCATTGTATTTTTGATAACAGATCAATTTGAGTGCTATTTCAAAGCTTAGTTTATGAGTCAACTGATTATATTCTGATATTTTTCAATGAACATTGTTGATTCTAGACAGGAATTTGGTAAAAGGTAGTTTGTGGTCCTGTCTGAATGGACAGTAACATTATGAGGAAAGCTTTCATGCACGAAGACTGATTGATCTATAAGAATACATTATGATGATGCTCCTGTGTATTGGAAATTTAATTTGATGTCATCATTTGAACATTTCACAATGATCATTATATTTGTTCACTTTATTTCCTTTTACCTATATTAACGACATGTTCTACTTAAGTTTGTTTCTTATTTTTAGATGTTTTATGTAATGCATATAAATTCCTTTGGTGTTTTCTAACTGAACTCTCTTGGTGACAGTACTTTTAAATATGATTTATTGCTTCTCTACTTTAAAAAAATGCTTTCTAATAGTCTTTGGCTATAAATTCTGTATACGGTACAGATTCTTAGACTCTGTAAGTCTAAACATTTTTGAACATTTTCTCATTTCAGCAGAGAGATAATAAAAACAAAACCTCATTCAGTTTGTATAAAAATAGCTCACCAATGAGATATTTGAGTTTTATCAGTTATAGTAAACACCTTTTAAATTTATATTAGCAACAAAAGCAGAAACATTTATCCTACTGTAAAATCATAATATCTTCAGAAGGTAGTCTGTAGACTCTAGGAAAGACCATTTTGGTCAGTTAGTGATCGCTCTTGTTTGAACCTTGACAAACTGTGAATGGGGGAATGTTCCTGGCAGTCAATAGCGTAGGAATGGAAAAGAAAAAACAATTAGGAAAAGTTGGGCTCTTGGCCTGTCTTAAATATGAATTCTAAAAAGTGGGGATGTGATAGTTTTTGAAAGTGTATTCACATATGATTCTATTTCTCTCATTGTGTATAAGCAAAGACATTGCACAGTGAAATAATTGTTAACATGAAGTTCAGGATTCTAATTTATGTAATATACTTCTTTACCCCATTCAGTGTAACCCTTTTAGACAAATTTCTTCTCAAAAGTTTTAAATGTTATATACAAGTATACTTTTGTATATCTGATCTAAGTATATCTATATATACCAGATGTGTTCTATTATAGAATGTAAGTTGATACATTAAAAATTCTGAATGTAGTTCATATAATATATATGAGAGCCAGAAAAAATTTTTGCATCACTATATCAATGAGTATCAGTGTGTTTTTAAAAGCAGTGTCCCTTTGCTTTGTTTCATTTCCAGTGTAACCTGGTTTTCAGCTATATATTTGGTGTGTTGAAATATTGGAATGTGTATATATGCTTTTGTCCATTCAGTTCATGCTGTCATTTTTTCATATTCTTAAGTACTCCGTCTTGAGATTCTAAACAGAAACAATTGTTAAATTTTTTCTATAGAAAAATATAGTTAATTATATCAGCAATTTATATCTCAGTTTCAAAGGTAGTATAAGAACTTTATATTTGATTTTTCACTTTCATGGATGTTTTTCTCCTCCCCATAACTACTATATAGTAATAAGTTCTATTGTGATCAAAATAATAACAAATGTTAAAGCAACTTAAAATACAAATCTTAGTCTTTTTAAAATTTTATTTTATTGGCTATTCTGCTTGCTATTTTTCTTATTCACATTCCTAATTTATTAATCTGATCCTTTAAAACTGTAACAATAATAAATTAATATTTAGCTATTAAAATTTAAACTTATTTTTTGCATGCTAGGTATTTAAAAAAAATAAGTTCTCTCCCCTAACTAAAGCTCCTTTGACATTATTTTAACATAACTTTGCAATCTGTTGTATGTATTGTTTTCTTTTCTTCCACTTTGACCACAAATTCCCTCAGGTCTCCGCTGGTTCATCCTCCAAGCCATGGATGCCGCTCGACTCACAACAGCCCAATTCACACTGCTACTGGCTCACGACTTACTCAGAACTTCTCTGTGTCTGTTCCCACTCTCATCTATACTGGTACGAGACTGCTCAGACTCCAGAGCTGGGGAGAGGCAGGCCACGGGCAGAGTGGCTGCAGAGGCAGGCAGGCAGGTAGCGTAGGCAGGTACCACAAGTCTTTGCTACCTCCTTTTCTTACTCGAAGTCCAGCTGCAGTGAAGAACTTCTGTATTTAGTTGACACACAGGCTTTAACTATGGAAGTGAAGGTGTTCTTCTAGCTTCCAAAGTCTCTTCCACAGATCCTCTAGGAACCCTATCTTGTAGATGTATGAGGAAAATCCTCCAGTATGATTATTTCTGCATTTGTGTAGAAATAAAATTGATGAGTAAATTCTAAATGAAATGGCTACCAAAGCTTCCAATTTGCTTATTTTCGTTATGTATAAAACTTATTAAACCTATTGCAGTAGGTTCTGTTTCATTCTGTGGAAGAGAGCTATTGGAAAACAGGTAAGCAACTATTCTGCATTAAATGCAATGTTTCTGTGCAGCTGTATTCATTTTTCTCTCTGCTGTGTTTTTAGCTGTGGCACTCTTGATGCTATAGGATAAGGAAACATTTATTTCTTTTGAAGATATCTGTGTGTGTGCAAATATAAAAACAATTATGAATATTTACACACACCATTTATAGTTATCATTTTTTCTTTTGTAACTTAAAAAAGCACTGTTTATTTGAAAATATTTTGTCATATATTATTTTTATTTCTCTTTTTAATATTTTTTACCCCCTTAGTCTATCATTTCATGCTTTTTTGCTTTTTCACTTGGCTTATTAACTGTTTCAATGCAGATCATATTTATCTGGAGAATGATGAATGGTTAAACAACAATTGATTGTCTTTGGCCTCATTCCCAGCTCCACACTTAAGAAATGACTGCTGGCCCTGCCCCAATACTTTCCTGGTGTTTGGATCATGCTGCCATCTGTCAAGCCCTTTGGCACATGACTACTTAATATTTTTCCACCTTCTTCTGGCAGGATTCCCTTCAATGAAGATCCCAATCCCAATACTCACTCATCAGGACCCTCAACCCCTCTGAAAAACCAAACTTATTCCTTTTCACCTTCCAAGTCCTACAGTCGACAGTCCTCTTCTTCTGACACAGATTTGAGTTTGACACCCAAAACTGGTAAGGCGCTTCCACCCACCTTTGTTTTTTGTTTTTTAAGAATTTGTTTCTGTTTCTTGTTAGCTTTCCATCCAAATCTTTCCTCCTGTGTTTGGCTTTTAAGTTAAAAGACAATATGAAACTGATCATTTTCAGTTACTGCAATTAAAATATGAAAATTTTATATAGTTCAGGAATTATCTTGTTCTGGGATGTACATTTTGTTGATTCAATCATAGCATAGATACCAAGTTCAAGATTTATTTTTGTGAGTAGACTTTTTCATTTCATGCTGAAATTAACAGGAATAACATCTTAAAGCATTTGAATAAACACTGGTAGCTTGCGAACAAATTTCTCATGCAGTATAAGCATTTTTGAATTCGTTGTTTCTGCCTATTAATGAATTTAATTCTAGTGTCTTTATCATAAAAGAAATCTTAACCACTGAAATGGTTATACTGAAGTATATCTATTATCTATTTATTAACTTGTTATTTAAGATGTTTGGTTTTCCTAGTTTCACTCTCTAGTTTAGAAAATAGTATTTTCACTTTACTTATTCTTGAATTTTTCTTAGTTTATTAAATTTATAATTTCTTCCTTTCCTCTTTGTATTTTGGTGAATAATCTCTGAGTTTTTATGAATATGTTTTATGATAAAAAGTTGATAAATCAGTTTATTGTACTTTAAAATAGAATTAACATATTCAAGTTTTTATTAAGAAAAATAAATTTAAAAAGTTAGTTAATGATTTATAATTTTTATGAAATCTATCAGATTGATTAAAATATAGTTCTTATTTGTGTTAGTTTTAATTTATTATCTGTAATAAGAAAAAACAATGAAATCTTACTCCAAACTAGTGGTGCTCCTAAAGAAAAGGCATTTTTAACAGGCCTGTAGATTTAATTTCGATTTTTATAAATGTAGTCACAAAAATGTAAAGAAGATAATTATGAGCACCAATTTCTTTGAAAATAATAGCTTTATTTTTACATATACATAATTGTGAATAATGTCCAAAAATAATGTAGTATTTGATATTAATGAATGCTTTGGAATGTGGCATCGTAATCATTTTCATGCCATAAAAACTGAATCATTCAATTTGTAGTGAAAACAAATTTTAAAAGTAAACAATAAGAGATACTAGCCTTAAAATTCATGACAATCAAAACAAGAAAGGCTTAGGATAGTATTTGAATAATACGTTTTTTGAAAAATATTTTTAAAGCTTTGGTCTACTAACTGTATTCATGGCTGTTTTTCAAAACTATTATCTATTAGTTTTCTTTGCTACACCAGAGATGAAATTTTGAAAGTATTTTTTTGGTCTTTCTGTTCCTTTTCTTTAATTCACCGAAAAGGCCAAGTCTAAAGAAGAGTATCAATAAATTAACTGAACCAAACTTCTCTTCCCTTAACTTTCTAGTAGGCAATCAATTGTATTAACAGTGAAAACTTTTCTGAACTTTATCTTCCAGTTCTAAATTTTTAATCATTTATTTATGAAGGAGGTATTATTCTCATGTATTTCTATATTTATAAGCTGCCTCTAAGTAATTTTGTTTTACCTATAATTACTTATGACCTCAGTAGATTATTTATATTATACTGGCAATTTTTATCCCTTGGCCTTATCCTGAGTCCCCATATATCTCTGAATAGTTCCAAGGGATACTCCTATTCCTCAAGGAGATTTAGAATGGCAAAATTACGATTGTTTTAAAAATTCAGAAGCTGTAATTCAGCATGTATTTCATGATTACTTGACTTTTAATTTATCTATATGCAGAATCAGTGTCTTGAAAAATAGTGGAAAGAAATAAGCTGATTATAACTGGTTTGGGAAGCCAAAAGTAGAATAAAGTTAATAAAGCTTAGGCTCAGGAAGTTGGTTTTTGTTGTTGTTTGTTTATAATTAAAGCTATTATCTGCGTTTCTGGTAGGTCACTTTTAAAAAATCTTATTTCTGTAGATTCTACATTTTGACATTTTGCAAGGCTTCATTTTTGTATTCTTTTCCAAGGATTTAACTGATAGAATGGAATTTTAGATTGCTAGTACTAGAATACTGATTTAACACCTGACTTAAGCTAATTGTTACTTTTTTAGTCAGGCTTTTAACCATGTATAGTTTTTGTGATCCAGAGGATTTGTGACCCTTAGGGTACTCAAATCTCTGTAAATGCAAACCATATTATGATCCGATTAAAGTATTAGCAATTTCAGAGGAAAAAGAAAAGCATTACTCTACATTTCAAAGCTGGACAGAGAGTAGTTAGTATTTGTTTAAAATTAGTACTGACAACTGTCTATTTCATCTAGTACTGAGTGTCTGACTTGTTTTTATGGATATTAATGGAAATATCCGTAAATACTATCTTTTAGTAACATTTGAAGTATTGCACCTTTACCACTTTAAATAAGGTTAATATTTCAGGCAACAGGTTCTGGCTTTAAAAATTTGGAAACATGGTACATTTTGACCTTACAGATTCTTGAGCATAAAAGGGCAGGTATCCTAAGATAGAGACTTAAAAATTTTTAATGAATGCAGAGTTTGTAAAGGTTTTGTTACGATTGTGTCTTTTATTTACATGTATACATATGTTATATAGATGATCTTGCTAGTGACTTTTCATTTGCCTAGTGTAATTTGTCTATACATTTAAAAATTCACTTTTACTGTTATGTTTTGCCTCATCATTGCTTTCCTTATCCTGCATTTTCTGATCATCTTCTGAATCTGCATCTGCTACTTTCCTCCACAGCTCCTTACCCACAGGGACCTAGGATTTACCTGTGTCCCAGCTCCCCCTCCCTCTCTTGTGGTTCCCCTCATCTTAAAAAGTCCTGTCTCCTCTTCTCGGAATCTAGCCTTCCCCCTCATCATTCTAGCATTGTCAGCCCAGTTCTGAGGAAAAGTGTTTCTTTCAGTGAAGAGCTGTTCCTGGCTGCTTCTGGTAGGATCAAATTATGTCAGCTTTTTAATCCCTTTATTTTTTTATACTATAAGTAATTATTGGGTATTTTATACAGGATGTATTTCTATTATTTTTCTTACCAGTAAACAGTTAAACAATTAGAATTATAATAAGGATATAATTGAGGATATAATTGAAGATATAACTACGAATATTCTGCTAAATTATTTTATATATTAACAATTATATGTCTAAGGACATAGAACTGGATATTTTTAATAATTACTAGGTTCTTATTACTAGAGTTTCTGTTTTAGATGCTTTACTTTCATTCCCTTCATATCAGCTCCATTCACATTGGACCTGTGTCATCATGTTGCTAAACCATATGGTTACACTAATTAATTATTCTGTTTGAATCAGTTTAAGTCTCATTTTGGTGATATTCTTTCATTTTCCATTTTTTTCTCTCTATTGCATTAATTATCAAATTATTCTGCTATATTTTCTGATATTTCATTTATTGCTACAAATTTACATTTTATTTTCTGACTTTTAATATGCTTCATATAAAGATCTTAGTTTCATTTCTATGTTTAGTATTGTATAGTCTCTAAAAAATAATACTTAGGTTACTATTAGAAAATTAAATTTCTTTTTTGTTTTTAAAGAACAGAATGGGACTATACACATGCTAACCTTTGTTTCCTTATCCAAGAACAGCTAAAAATGTATAAAATAAATTAGTTCCTTTTAAGTCATTATAGTAAATTTGGCTGTATGCATCTTCAGTTTTTAAAAGGGTGGGGTTAACTCTAGTTTGTAGAGCACTGGCTTCTTCCCTGTTTCCTGCTTTCTATGATTCTTTGACCATATAGTTGATCTATTGGTACTATCAAAACAATAAAATAACATAGAGAAAGAAATGTAAAATTAAGCCTTAAGAATATACTCAAAAGTTTGGGAAGTATAATTCTTTCATCCATAACTGTACATTTGTGATATGTCTAGTACATGTCCATGATTTTTAGTTTTAAAAAAAATGTTGATTTTTGCAAATAAGCATTGAGAAGTATAAAATTGATATTTTGTCATGATATCTAGAAATGGAAATTTATCAGAAAATAGATTTGAGTATATTTCAACTTTGCCTAAATTTCATGCTCTTTAGAGAATCTTGGAATATCTTAAGTGAGCACAGTTAGTGCTTTTCTTTATATTTAATCAAACATTTACTTCCTAAAAATTTCTTTTAGTATTCTTAAATTGTCAGCATAATAATTATTACTGGTAATTTTTTACTAAAAGACTCAACTTTAAAAAATAGAATGTTATGAAAATTATCATTACCTTAACATAATTTTTCTTAAAATTTTCAGAACATTTCTATGGGCAACTGAAAAAAAATTTCAAAACAAAGTATTCCAAAGCTAGCTATGGTCAGTAGGTCAGTAAGATTTTGACACCTTGCTTCTAGTGAAATCTTTGTGAATAAAATAGAGGAAAATACGTGCTTTAGTTGTCATCCCAAATGCTTTAAATGTCATTTTATCATATTTCAACTCATGTTTATGAAGATGAATGCAATTAAAATTTCTGTTTCTATAGTTGTTGTTTTGGTTGTTATTTATGTACTGATGTTCTGTAGGAATGGGAAGTGGTAGTGCTGGAAAAGAAGGGGGGCCATTTAAAGCTCTT
The DNA here is from genome assembly GCA_963574415.1 of Tarsius wallacei. Classification (NCBI taxonomy): domain Eukaryota; kingdom Metazoa; phylum Chordata; class Mammalia; order Primates; family Tarsiidae; genus Tarsius; species Tarsius wallacei. The sequence continues at coordinate 43,752 of CAUYQG010169663.1, read as the reverse complement.
TTAAGACAACAGACTCAGTCAGCATTGGAACAGAGGGTAAGAGTCACTTGACATTCTTTGTTCTTACACTGTTACTATGACTTTATTTTCTTATGTTTTCATGTACTTGTATGCTTTCTTAAACTGTTTTTGGTCATATATCTGTAATATTGAAATTTCAAAGTTCAAAATGTATTTAATGTATCAAAGTAGTTTATTCATGTATAATTACTGTTGCTTAGAAAAAAATTTTAAGCTATTTTTGTTTTGTCCTCCAATCTTTTATTAGAAATATTCTTTTTGGAAATACCTATTAAATGCTGAAGTCATTTTCCATTAAAGTATAATATGCTAAAGAAAACGGTAGACATTTTTACAGAAAAAATATTTCAGCATTTCATTATATTAAAAATAATTCTTTAGTGTATTAATATATTTATTTAATGAGATTGCTTTTATCATTAGCCAATCTCTTAGTGATAAAAAAAAACTCAGATTCCATATTTCCACAGAGTAATATAAGTAATGTAGTTTTTTAGTATAATGCATTTATTTTAAATATTGCATGTTTACTATTTAGTTACATTTGTTACATGGGAAAATGAATAGTTACAGTTTTTGGATGATTTTTCTCTTTTTTTATTTTTTTAAAATTTCATTGCTAAGGGAGGATCGCCTCATAGGTTCTGTAGAAGGCGGGTATGTTTCTGAACATGTGTGAGAGCCTGTTTTTTGTATTGGAAGCTTTTCTAGTTCTAATCTTGATTATTTAAGTTTTATTTAAGCTTTTAGCAAATGTTGCCAGCTTTTTTGCAAAGTTTGTTTGTTTGTTTGTTTTTTTAACTTAATAGCACTGTGAGGCTCATGTTCTTTTCTCTACTAACACAGTGCATGGTTTTATATGTTACGTCAATTATTTTAAGACAGTTCCATAGCTTTCATTATGTCTGATTTGGAACCTATGAGTATTTATGGAATTTTCTTTTACGTATTTCATTTTACAGTAGCATTTGGAAAAAAAAGGTTGAACAGTAAATACTTGTACAAGGTTACATTTTATAAAACAAAGGTATTTCTCTTCTAGAGGTTGGCTCTTGAGAATAGTGTTTTTCAGATCCTGCTGTTACAAGTTATGCCATTTGATTTTTTAGTCTTTCTCTCCTTATGCTGACAGTATTTGTGTGTGTATTGTTTGCCTCTTGGACAAGGCTGGAGAGAGCAGAGTAATGAGCCTTTACTTATACCTATTCTTTGCTTTATACTTTTTAAGCAGCAGTTACCTTTTACCTACTCTCATACCTTACAGGCATGCCAACAACTGACACCAAAAGATCCACCTTAGCATTTAAATCATCTATTAAAATCAAATATAAACTAAAAACATGGAAGAAAAGAGAGTCAGAGTGAAGTTGTGTGTGTCCAGTTAACCATTTTTTAGTCCAGGATGCTCTCACCACACCTACTCCTCATTTTATGTTCTTTACAGAGTTTCTCACACTAGGAATATGATTTCTTGTAATCTAATTACCATTTCAGAATTCACATCAACAGAAAAACCTGAGTTCCTTTGAAATTTGGTATAATGAGATTTTGGCTGTGACTTGACTTTATGTGCAAAGAATCTTTAAAAAGCCATCTTACTTTAAGGGAAAAAATATTTAGTCATTTTGAATTTAGTTTAGATAAAATTTATGTTTTCAAATATGTTTTTAAACATTGTTAAAATTTTGGACACATTAACACACTGAGCATACATTACTGGATAATCTTCATGGAATTAACAGTAAAGGTGTAGAGAACTATAGTTTTCATTTATAACTTTGTAAATCCTGAGCTGGCAATACATCTGCATTATCTAGCCTCAAAGTAGCAGTGACTTCAATTTATGAGAGTACTTCTCTACCCTGTGTATCTCGCATACATAGGCAGTAGCAGAAGTATTATCATCTTTGGCTTTCCTATTCACCTGTGGCACCCAATAGTATGGCTTTTGTTTTTTAAAAAAATTATACAGAAGTATGAAGAGTTCTCCCTATTTATGTTCAGATATGACTTAATTCTGCCAATGTGAACACTAAATTATGTCACTGACATGACCTGCTTATATACTTTTTTATACTTATTTATTTAGTTGTCATTTCTATCCCTTGCTAAATGACCCTTAATAAATTTTATGTTTCTTTTTCATTGAGGAGAGATAAACTCTATTTGCCCGACCTTCTTTATTTATGGATTACTCAAGTACCAGTTTTCAAAAATAGAAGTATTATTCTTTACTCTCACAAAAGCATTAATGACTGAATTGACAAGATCTTGGCAGTAAGGTGCCAGATTTTGGGGAGAGGAGAAATAGAGATAAAAATTTTATTTAGATTTTGGTTCCACCTATGAATTATTTCATTTTAAGTAAATAGGTTTATTTTTCAGTAAGACTTTTGTTTCCCCTGTAAGAAAAATAGAAGCTTCTTTTTAGTTTCTGGAATGTGTTTTTTTCTTCAATAAAGAAACCTAGTTAACTTTGTATTTCCCATTATAGTTTGCCATGGGACCTTCCTTTCAACATACCTATTAATGAGGAACACACTTTGGGAAACATTGATGTAAACTCTGTGGTGAATTATGATCTTTTTTGGAAGTGGGAGTTAAATTATACAATAAATCATCGTAAAAATCTGTCATGGATTTTTATGTCAGAAAGTTCACTCTTGTCTCTTGGGATAATATTTGATTTAAAAAATTGACTAAACATCTCAGAAAAATCATATTTAAATATCTTTAAAAAATAATACTCCCATTGTGTTCTGGTAACTTTTCAACTAGCCTATCTTTGAGCACACACTGTTAAATATTTTTATGCCACAAAGCATCAACATGTAAAGTCCATTTAGGTATCACAATGAAAGATACCTTAAATATGAAGACTTTCTGGAGAAAATTTCTTCTGCAGTTCCTGAAATTCGCATTTAGGCATTGAAAGTAGGATGTGCTTGGGCTGATCTTAAGGAAGCTGTCCTTTTCAGTGGAAGAAATATAAATTCATCAGGTGTAATAAATTATTGATTAAAATCAAGTCCTTAATTCAGAATGACACAGAAACCAGATAATAACATTTTTTTGCTCAGAAAGAGTCTAGGAATAAAAAGTCCTCTTGACTTCAGTTTTTTTATATAAAAAATGGTGATAATAGTACCATTCTCTCAGAGTACAGGAAAGGTTTTAAATTTAGGCCATAGGGCCTCGCATATTTAAGTACTCTACAGTAGTTGCTGGTGGCAAGTGGTGATGATAGGTACTTAATAGTCTCCTGTAGCATTCTGCAGTAGCTTCTTTAATTGGAAAATTGTCTGATGATGGAGTTTTGGTTAAATAATAGTGGACACTTTTATTTATTATAGGTTACATTTTGGGTTTTACCATGCTTTGGTCTGCTGATTAGTTGACCTGAGGACATTAACATGGAGTTTAAAGTCGGCACAATGGGCCCTTTGGCAGCCATTTTCCTGTGCTTTTCTTTCAGTTCAGCTCTGGAATGATGCTTTTCCTCTTGTTTCTTTAGTCAATCTCCCAAAATATGGGGAAAAGAGTAAAGAATACGGAATTGAGAAATCTTTTTTTTTCCATATGTATCTAAAATCTCATACGCAAATGTTTTCCAATATGTAATTTACCTAGTTTATTTTCTAGTTTCAAAAGGAAGTTTTTTTCCATTTAGCTTACAGAATTTTTATTTTTAGTCTCTTGTCTAGATATTTGAAAAGTTTAAGTGTAAAGATTAGGTGTAAAGTTCTTTTTTATTCTATGGGACTATCACATGCCTTAGAGATTTTGAAGAAATTTTAAAATTTAAATGTTTCTTTCTTTTTTTTTTTTTATTTTGAGTTGGAGTCTCACTCTGTCCCAGATTGGAGTGCAGTGGCCTCTCCCGGCCACCGCAGCCTCGACCTGCTGGGCTCCGGCGATCCTTCCACCTCAGCCTTCCAAGTAGTTGGAACTACAGGCGTGCACTACCATGCCCGGCTAATTTTTTGGTTTATTGTAGAGATGAGATCTCGCCAAGTTGCCCAGGCGGGTCTTGAACCCACGGGCTCAGGCAATTCACTCACCTCAGCCTCCCAAAGCGCAGGATTACAGGCTGAGCTACCGAGCCCGGCTAAATTTAAATGTTTCTAATGTTGAAAAAAAAATCTTAAAGACCTAAGTGACATTACTAATAACACAAGCTCACCTAGACATTTGTCCTTTAAAACTCGCATTTAAAAAGTTCAAATGGAAATAAAAATGCATTGACTAAACATTTTAAATACTTCTGAGTGGCATACTTTTCTTCCATTCTCTCTTTTCGCCTCCTTTCCTTCTACCTGTCAACTGGGCCAAACCAAACCACTTCCATAGACTGCTTTTTTTACTATTTTCTTACATAGCCTAAATTTGTCTTGCTCTTGTTAATTTAAAGATTACTTCTAAATTCTAACTGAATTATTTCTAAATATGTGTATGTAGATATATATACATGTACATACATATATATTTTTAAATACTCAATCTTCATGGGATATTGAGGTTTGCAGGACTGTTTGCTTTTGTGCTAAATGATTCCAAGTTGCTATGCTTTGTGAGTTATGCTTTTGTGAGTTTGTATTCTTCATGCTTGAAGCAGCCAGTTCCTAATCTTAATGCTTTTAATGTGCTTGCTTCTAGTAGTATTTTGTATCTTTTTCTCCTAGCTTCTTTTTTGTTGCATTTAATCTGCCATAGTCTAGAAAATAAGGCAATGATAAATTTTAGAATTGCATGGTCTTAAGATATCTATTTATAATTGTGTTTCTCATAGTATAAATGTGATCTGTGGGGATCTCCTATGAATAAAGTGTCTGAACTTTAGTACTTGAGTCCACAATAGTTCTTTTGACTATTGAGTTCCAGCTCTCAGTTATGTTCAGAATAGCTAAGACTACTGGTAAGTGACTTCTGGTTAAGTGAGCACATAAGTCTAGTAGCCAGACAGAAAGATACCAGGTTTTTCTTATTTGCAACCAATTTGTATAATGCCAAGTACCTCTATGTTTGCACAGGCTTAGGGCCTCCCTTTCTTTCTAGGTGCTCTTTCAGTGAATTTCCTTTCTTTGCTTTGTTATTCTCTTCTGTGTGCTTCTCCTTGTCTCCAAGTTGACAAGGTTTATGTCCTTAATAGAGAAGAGGAGAATAAAGTGTAGAAGAACTTGTAGAATCTTACTGCCTCCCTAGCTCTGACCTACATACGTTTTTCCCTTTCCTTAATATATATTGATGTACTTGTATTTGTTCCTTCCCTGCTGTTACTAGAGTAAGGGGAGTAGGTAATTTCACACAGTGATTCTCTACCTTACTCAACTTGATATTTGTCCTGTCCTGTCTTTCTTTTAACCCACAGTGCTCATACTCTCACTTCCTTTCCCTTTTTACCCCTTTTATTGACATGTCTTGGCCCAGGCCTTCTGTTTTGTGTGTGTGTGTGTGTATGTATGTATGAAGGAGTGTGTGTGTGTGTATGTATGTATGAAGGAGGCATCTGTACCACTTAGAAAAAGATATGGGTGGAGGGCTAGGGTGGTCCACTTATCTTATTGTAAAGTTTCATCGGAGTAGGAAATTGACAGGAAGGGTGTGTTCCAAGTACCTTACATTGAAATCTGGTAAGAACATTTTTTCTCATTGAGAATTGATGAAAAGGGTGTTTGGATTCTGTATAACACTATGTATATGGGAAAATGGATTTGGAACTCTAAACATTTAATAAAACTTATAATGATGAAGCATATGTGATGTCTAATAAGTAGCCCTTTATTCAAGGAATAGAATATATTTTCTTTTGGCAAGCTTTTTAACACTTTTTTTTATAGCTTACATACAATCAGTTTTCTTTTCCCCTATTCTTTCTACTAGGAATTTCCATTTTTTACCTTGACGGCATTTCCTCCTGGATTTCTTGTACACGTTGGGGGTGTTGTTAGTGCACGTTCTGTGAAGCTTTTGGATCGTATTCACAATCCTGGTATGTTCTTAAAAAGTTTGTTTTCAGTGTTTTCTTTACTTAAATTGTGGTTGTTAAAACTGATTTTCATGATGTTTTTTTAAGCCAAAGCCATCTGAAAAAGATAAATGAAAAGAAAATATAAACTGGCACGTTACTTTAACATATTTGTAGTAATCTTAATTAAAAATAATGGAACTAAGAAGTATATTTTAGTTACTTTTCTGCAAAAAACAAAAAAATCTTGATTTATTTTTGGTCAAGTTACCATTTTTGAGGGGATCCTTAAATAACGTTTGAGTCTGCTATTTTCTTTGACCCAGGGAGATAAATTTTACAGTTTGACTATTATGACCAATAGTTTTAGATGTTAATTCTTTTTATTAGCAATAGTTTTTTATAGATTATTTAATTTCCTTGTTCTTAAAAGAGATATTTTAAAATGTAGTAAAGCCAGGAATTGTGGTGCATGCCTGTAGTCCCAGTTTTTTGGGAGGCAGGCAAGAGGATCACTTGTCTTCAGTGCTGTGGTATGCTATAATTGTGCTTGTGAATAGCCATTGCACTCCAGCCTGGGCAACACAGTGAGACCTCCTTCAAAAAAAAAAAAAAAGTAGTTGTAAACATTGTGTGGAGTATCTAAGAATTAAAAAAACAAATGAACTTCTGGTTCCTTGATTTCTTTTATGTAACTGTTTCACTTAAGCAAACATGGCATATACAAGAAGACAGGCATCAAAATTCCAATAATTTCATGCCCTTGGATTAGAAATACCCTGGTCCCTTTTCTTTTTCTTTTTCTTTTTTGCGTTGTAGCCTCACTCTGTCGCCCAGAGTGGAGTGCAGTGGCCGCTCCTGGCCACCGCAGCCTCGACCTGTTTGGCTCCGGCAATCCATGCCTGGCTAATTTTTGATTTATTGTAGAGACTAGGTCTCGCCAAGTTTCCCAGGTGGGTGTCGAACCCGTCGTTTCAGGCAATCCACTCGTCTCGGACCAAAGTGCTGGGATTACAGGCTGAGCCACCGAGCCCGGCCATTTTTCAAAGTCAAAAGTAAGCACAATAAATGATGGGAATTTTCCTTATGGAATGTATTCTTGCATCTCTTATTGACTAGATGATCAGTCAGTGTACTTTAAACCTGAATTTATTTTAGTATACTTGGTATATGTTCATAAATATTTTTGAAAAATTTAAAATCATTTCCGATAACCTCTTTGTGAGGCTTGTGACAACTACTAAAAGAAGGGTAAAATGCTTTGAAATTACTGGAAGAAAATGTTGCAGATAGTGATTTTGAGGATAAAGAGCATTATTATTCTTTAAAATGTTTTTGAAGTTTAATTTATATCCTGTGGTTTGATGTCATTTGAGTTTATTACAGAGAAGCAGAATGGAATTCTGGACCCGAATAAGATTTCAGAAAAGCAATGCCAGTCAGGATTATTTAACTCTAAAGCTGACCAAATACATCTTTCAAGCACTAGTCATTTTTTTTTTTCCTCCCATTTCCTATTTTTCTAGTCAGTTTAAGAGTTTTTTTTCTTCTTTGTAGTATTTGTATAATCTGCAGTACCTAAAGGAAAATTCAGACTGATGCTAGATTAATGTATTGAGAGATCTTAAAGATTATGCCAAGTTCTACATCTTTGTGTTTAAGAACTTGGATTGTTTGGAAAGTACAAGGAATTACTGGACAAAGCACCCAAGATTAACTTTGTGACCCAAGGTGTGTCTGTGGACCACTATTCAAATATTTTAATAGATGGTATTTGCTGCTTACTGAAAACATTTTGGTTTTATTCTGGGAGAATGAATGAAGTTTACTTAAATAAGTTTAAGTAGAGGGTTGTGTTTAAAATTTCACAAGACTTTTTTTTTTAAACTGCTTTTTGGGTTTATCATACCTGTCAGTTCATTCTAGTTGTATAAGAAATGTAAGAATGCAGGCCCAGAGAAGAAAAGAGAAATCCTTATTACAGAATTTGTTTTATGTATTATAATGACCAGTTCACCCATTCTCTTCCTTTCCTCCCATCTTAGAAAATTTTTTCAATTCATATGTAGAAATTCTCAGTTGTTAATGGATTATTTCCCAAAAAGTTGTGGGAGTATACACATAAATGCTTTTAATGATGTATGAGTTATTTTTTCATTTTATCTTATTTTTAGTTAAGTACCTATGATGATATAGTCTAATGGTTCCAATATTATATTATTTTGATTTAAAATATCATGTTCTTTGGATTGTTCTATGTGCTGTTAAGCACTAAAAGGAACATTTTCATAAGAACATTTATTAATCTTCAATCCCCTTAAATAATTATTTGTTGGAAAAAAGCTGAATGTTAAAACAAAATGAGACTCTAGATTAGCGTCTACCATAATGATGATGTTTTAATTTTGTGACACTGAGTTACTCTGCTGAGAGAATCTTATGATGAATCAAGGTGCATATGCCAATGTTAAAAATGTTGTGTTTGCATTCGCAAATGAATTTTGCAGCTATTTTTTGACTAGTGAACATGGGCATTTTTATTTCATTCTTGGTATAGAAGGAAACAATCTTATTTTAAAACCACCTGCTTACTCTTTGGATTATTATTTTGGAAGATTTTTAAAAAACTTCCTTTGGTAAATATTAAGCAAACAGGTACATACAACAAGGTTGAAAGCATGGGGGTGGTTTTAAAAATCAATGTAATTAACTTAAATAATTAGGTTAGTTAATGTTAGATTACTGTAGCATGCTCCTTCTTCCTTTTCTGTTTCTACTTCTTATTAACTTTGCTGTCTGTGTCTTTCCAGTTCCTGTCGAGTGGTGTTGTCAATTGTGTTCTTGTTTGTAGTGTTTTTTTGTTTTATTTCTACTATTCTGCACCTAAAACTGATCTACTAATTTGCTGTTTTGAACTCAGCCTTTGTCGGAATTATGGGTAACACAAGATCTTACAAACTGCTAGACTGGAATAGTTTCAATTCAGGTATTTTAATGGTCATTCAGTACTACATATGCTGACAAAAATTATGGCAGCTCAGTGAAGTTTTTAGAAATGTAGATTAAATAGGCTTAATGTCAATTCAGTTATACAGGTATATTCTGTGATACATGTATAATAACTCTTGTAATTTCCATGGAAATGCAAATTTTAAAAAGTGTTAACTAAAATGAATTAATCAAAACTATAGAAATACCATAAATTATCGATGACTTTTTTTAGGTGATTAACTTTCAGAATGATAATTTTAAATTTTAACTTATATTTTGAGTGGTTTTTGAAATCTCAGGTAAATGACCCAGGCATTAGCTTTGCAATTAAGTAAATATTTGTTCAATATAGTATACAATGTTTGATAAATCATAAAATAAAGTATATTTAAACTGCATATTTAGATTTGAACAGAATATATTTAATATTCTATAAAATAGCATAAAAGTATAATGGTTAGCAATTTTATTTATAATTCTAAAAGTGTTCCAAAGTTTGGTAACTGAGAACAGATTCTTTTGGGAGTTAACAGCTTTTCTCCTTCTCAAAATTATGAGAATATAATTTTTTAAAGTAATTTTATATATGGATGTAGTCTTTTAAACCAAACCAAGATAGCGAACTTTACAGCTGATGATGTGGTTTAGAGTCAAAGTCAATTCATTTTTCATTTTAATAAAAATGTATTTTCTTAGGAATATAAAGTTCTAAATTTTTATATGATTTTTTTTTACAATTAAATAATAGAACCATTTCGATTTAATGTCAGAAACTGGTATTTTGCCTAAAGTAATTTTACAGTTCTTTGTGTCAGAAAGTATATCTTACAGAAGAGCAAAAACACCAAGGGGCTCAGCATTTTAGATAATATCCCATAATCTTTTTAATATTGTAAACTTTGTTCTTAGGAGTTCAAGATGTAAGTTTTGATGTAAGTAATGCATGTTTGACTATGAAATAACCCAAGTTCATTTTGCAGATTTACCTAAATTCAGTCTGATAAACAGTCTGATATCAGGATCAGCCTTTGTAGATGTTGACTGAGTCAGTGGGTAAATCTTTAGGGAAATAACCTGTATTTCCTATCCAAGTTTTTGCCAGCGCATATGCATGTCATTGATTAGGATTAAAATGATCATTTTTTAGTTTCATTTTATAGTTGATTTTTAATGAGAAATCTAAAAGTACCTGGCTAGCTTCATTTCTTAAAAATAAGAATACGTTTTTTCTTGAGCGGATTAGCATAGTGAGAAGAGAAAAAGGCAATGTAGAAAAAGGACATTGAGAGAAGATTGATCATTAGTAATTTAAGGCACTGAAATCTTGTCTGGGCAGAGATGTTTAGGGTGAGCTGTGTGTTAGTTTAGATGATAGAAAAATCTTGAAAAATAGAAAAAAGTAATAACTAAATCTTATAGACATATTAAGGACATCGTCTCATGTAAGCAGAATTGCAGAGTTTGGCAAGGAGAAACATGATTGAGGTAGCAGTGTATCTTGCCATCATTTAAAATAATGTCAGGGAGAAAGTATATGAAGGAAAAAAAACAGAAGTTATAGAATATTAAAAGAACATAAAAGAGGACACTTTGAGTTTATTGTTCTCTTAGTATGCTTTTGACTGAGGTATTAGAATCTTTCTGGTAACAGTATATCTTCAGAAATAAGGCAAATTTTGATATTAGTTTTGGAAAAATTACTTGATAACTCTGAAGAAAAATGTAAATATATTCAAATCATTTATGTATTCTGTGTAATTTGGAAATATTTTGCCATTGCTGTCTTATATTGCTATAGAAAATCAAGAATTGACCACGTTAGTAAGAAAAATAATTGTCAATATTGTTTTTGCTAATGCTAAAATTCATACTGTATTTCCTGTTCTCTGGCACTGTGTGTTATGTGATGCATCATCAACTTAATAATAGCCTTCCAAGAGAAAAGAAAAAGAAACACTACCATATTAAATATACTTTTTAGTTATTAGACATTCTCATTTCAGAAACATTGAAATGTGGAAAGACATAGGAAAACATGTCATTATATCATATATAATAATGTTTTAAAAAATAAATTTAAATTTATTTTGTGCCATGCAATTTGTGAGGTATTAAAATGCAAAGATTGCCAGTACCCCTGCCTTCATGAAGCTTATATTCTTGGAGGAGAGAAAAACATTAAGTTATTTACTGTGTGGTATAGTGTGATACGAGATCAAGAGTTACAGAGGAAGGCTTGATTAACGCTGCGTGTCAGAGAAGCTTATAAAAGTGGTAATTCTTGAGCTCAGATTTGAAAGATATATAGGAGAATCACATAGATTTATATTTCAGTGTTTTTGGACCAGTGTTCATCTATTCACTGAGTTATACATTCATTGAGTATGGCTCAGAAACTTCCAGTATTTGCAAACCGTATTTACTTCATACTTACCAAGTTGTTTGCCAATGAGTACAAAATGTGTTGGATAGTTTAGCTTTTTTTTCCCCCTATCTCATTTTCTCCTGCTTTGCTATCTCAGTTTGTCTTAACTGCAGTGACAGAATGTATTTTATGGAGCAGGAAGAAAACTCAGTATCTGATCATTTATTTTAAAATGTTACCTTTTCTTATCTTACTTCTTATGCTCTGTGTTGGTAACATTATTTGAGAAAGACTAGGTGAATCTTGCTGGTAGGAAGAAAGATGTAGCATTTACCAACCTTGTGTGTGACTTGCCAGGAACAGAACGGTGCATTGGGCTAAGGGTAGTTCATGGTCACGTTTGCGTTAGATCATTGACTATAGGATGAAGAATGGGTTTAAAGACAACAAGACTACCCCGGCTCGGTGGCTCAGCCTGTAATCCCATGCCTTGGGAGGCTGAGGTGAGTGGATAGCCTGAGCCCGTGGGTTCGAGACCCGCGTGGGCAACTTGGTGAGACTTCATCTCTACAATAAATAAAAAGTTAGCTGGGCGTAGTAGCGTGCGCCTGTATTTCGTGCGCCTGTATTTCCAGCTACTCGGAAGGCTGAGGCGGAAGGATCGCCGGAGCCCAGCAGGTCGAGGCTGCCGTGGCCGGGAGCGGCCACTGCACTCCAGTCTTGCACTCCAGTCTGGGCGACAGAGTGAGACTCCAACCACCCCCCCCAAAAAGACAACAAGACTAAAGCCAGGGAGATCATTTAGTTGGCTGTGCCATAGCCCTGGCCACATAAGTGACGTATGGTTTGGTGGTAATAAGAGAGCTAATGTTTATCAAACACTTAACTATGTGCCAGGCACTCTTCTAAATGCTTTGTAATAGTAAGTCATTTAATCCTCAAAACTGATATCTGAGACAGGCACTAATCCCCTTTTGTAGATGAGCAAAATGCAAGTTTTTTTAAGTTGAGTAATTAGGAAGTGGTTAAGCCACAATTTGTACCTGAGAACTCTGGCTTTAAGACCTCTACTCCTTACCTATAAATTAATGAAATATTTAAAGTGTAGAATCAGCAGGACTTAGTAACTAGTTAGTAGAATGTGGCAAGTGATGCAGGCCCTTGTCAACTTTTGACTGAGAGATAGAGAGAGATAAATTATCCCACATACCTACAAGTCTAAAATTTTAGTTAGCAACTGAAAGTCCCTACCCTTTGAAAACTCAAGTCATTTGAAAGTTGAGATGTAAAAAAATATTTATAGAGTAAATTTTAATAGTCCAAGCTCATTGTTTCTGAAACAGGTATGATCTTTTTTTTCCTCTTGAGTTACCTCTAAAAGTATTTTTGAATAGCTTAAACATATAATGTTTTAATCAGTGATGGCTGTGGTGTAGTTGAGGATAATTTGCTGTTCTTTCTTTATATAGGATGCATGTCAGTGTAGCTGTTTTTTCACAAAGTGGCAAGAGGAAATAAAAAGTAGTTATATAATGTGATTTTTAAAATGTAGTTTTATATTAGTTTGGAAATAGCTTCCAAACATTGACGATATTTTTGAGTTGATACTTTAAAGTCTTGGGTTAGTAAAACAAGTTATTTAAAACTAGATAACTTTTCTTTTGTTTTTGATAATATTTTAAAAGTTTTTAAAAATGTGTTTTGGACAGATTGTAGGTCTTAGGACATATCCTTAAGATTTTCTTAATCTTATAATAAATTTTTACTAATGATAAGGCAAGCTTTAGATTGGTGGTTCAAAATTAGAAAATGTTACTCTTTTGTTAGCCATCAGAATTATAATTGTTTAGAAAATTCATTTTATTTTAGGAGCAAAAATGAATAGTTGAAACCTATAAAATATAATATGTATAATTATCACTTGACAAAATGTTTAATATTAAAAAAAGGTGAGTCAACTGATATGTAAGGAAATATTTGTAGAAAATATCAGTCTGCTCATCTAAATTAATTTTTTTTAAGTTTTAAGTAAAAATATTTTTCATTGGATGTTTGTGTAGTGCCTACTATGTGTTGGGTGCTGTGTTGGGTATGGGAACACCATTGTTAAGCCAGGTGGACATCCTCTTTACACACCCAGTCTGGAGTAGTTACACTATTTTGGTGTATGCACGTTGGTGTATGTGTTAGTTAAATGGAAGTGGATGGTAGGCTCTCTTGGGACTTTTGAATTCTACTGTTTAAATCAGCAATTATTTCTTTTTGCTTTATCTGATAGGTACTTTTGAGCAAATGTGCGAAGTAGCCTAAAGTATTAGGTTTTCAGGCAATAGATCAATAGAGTTCAAGATGGCATAAATATAGCATGTTTGATATGTGAGCTTTTCTATATTATTAGTAATTTTGGAATCATAAATATCCAGTTACTACACACACACACACACACACACACAGCAAAATGTCACAATCAAGGAGATTACGCATTTGACTTTTTAAATTTAGAGATGGTAAAGTCTCTAGTTTAGTCCCACATGGATTATATCCTGGCTATAATCCCAGTATCCCAAATTACTAGATCTTGATGTTTGCTCTGCATTTGCACATCACTTCCTCTATAATGGTAATCTTCTTCCTAGTCTGGTATTGATCCCCACCCAGTTTGAGGTTGTATTCTCTTTTGAACCTAAACTCAAATTTCTTTTTCATTAGGGGAAATTTGTCTTCTTTAAGAGATTTTTATCACTTGGCATATTATGTTCGAGGTATTTGGGAATATAGCTTTTTATTTTGTCTGTTAACAAAACAGATAATTATCATTGTATTAAAAACCTTTATTTGATTCAGTATAGCATTTTATCTCTTTTTACTCATTTAAAAATTAGATTGAATAACTGTCCATTTCCTTTAACATTTTTATTTATATACAATATTTGTATGTATTTATGGAATATATGTGATATTTTGTTACATGCATAGACTGTAATGATCGGTCTCAGGGTATTTAGGATATCCATCACCTCAGGTATTTACTATTTCTGTATGTTGGGAACATTTCAAATCCTCTCTTCTAGCTGTTTTGAAATACACTATACATTGTTGTTAACTATAGTCATACACTCTGCTGTTGAACATCAGAACATTTTCTTTTTTTCTTTCAACCAGATTAAAAGATTGTCCAGGGCAGTTTTTCTCTCTCAGAGCTGTATAAAAATAGACTGAGCTTAACACTTCAGGTAATTAGTATTTCATAATTACAAGTGTGTAGTTGCTTAAAATCTCAAAGGGATTGAGTTTAATAGAGGCATATTATGTTGAGTTGTTCACATCATTACTTTTTGAGATATAAACTGTCATTTTAAGACTCTTTGCCAGTTTTACCTCCACTTCAGAAACAAGATAAAATGCTAAAAAGATGGCAAGATATCAAGCTGGCCATGCCCTAGGAAAGTAATAGTAGTAAAAAAATAAATTAATTCTGATATCAACTCAAGTGTGCTGACAATAGCCCTAAAAGAAGGCACTAAACTAGTGAAGTATTGATTTAGAGCCCAGTTTATGCCTACAATTAAAAGAATATATTAAAAGATTTGTGATATTATCTTTGAAGAATCTTGACCTATAGGAAAAAAGCATAAAAGAGCATGAAATAGAATTTGTGTAGTTAAATTGTGATTTCTCCAAAAGTGATATCTTTCTATAATTATAAATAATCCTATAGATTGTTGGGAGGAAAATTGTATTTAAAGTGAAGAGATTTGTTTTCTTAATATCTCTGAAATAGTCATTAAATGTGACCTCACATCTCAGCTGTATATCCTTCAAATAACTAAATTGTATCCAGTTTCATGTGTGGCATGTATAGTTGCCATACATTTTCAAGACAGTTTACCTTTTATGTTAGTATAGATCCTCAATTGTTTACTTTTATAGGGTAAATAAAGCATTTCAAATTCATTAGTGTGTTTCTTTTATGAATGTGGTTAGCAGTTTTTAAGCCTTAAAAAATCCTATTAGATGGGTAAAATATTGTGGTATTTCTGAAATTTTACTGGTAATATGTTAGGCCAAATCATAATTACTACTTGAAGATTCTCTGACTCATCTCTAGCACGAGTATAATATAGGCTTAAAGATAAATTTAACTTTTCTTTAATAGTAAATAAGTTGACTAATCTTAATTTTATTTTAATTAAATAACTCCTAAATTTAATATCCCCCCAAATTCATCCTATAGTGTCTTGCCTACAGTTGTAGATAATTATTGTGACTACAATGACCAGTTTGTGATGAAGTGCTCCCTACTGTATGCTTGCCTTGCTTTCACCTAGATTCTAGGGCCATTACTTTCTGTAACCATTTCAGTGAGCTGCCATAGTTTTCAGTCTGTACTGTCACTTGATCCAAGCATGCGCCAAAATATCCACTGTTTCTGGCTCCTGTATGCTGAATCTGCTTTGCAAACCCTTCGTTCTTTGAGCTTTTGCTTCAGCCAAAAACCAAATTTAAGAAATTCTCCAAAGTGTGGACATACGCCATTTGCTTCCCTAGCTCCCATGTTATGTAACTCTTTAGCTTTTATTAAACCTGTAAATATTTTATTACATACAGTAATGGCATCCCCATGTGCAATTGTGTGGCTCATGTGTCAAAATAAAGGCTGCTTGTGGGTTTGTCAGAAGAGTATGAATGCTCCACTGCGCTGCATTCAGCTTTTTTTTCCCCCCAATCAGCCACTTATTCTTTCATAGTGTTTGGTTTAATTATTTGATTATTTTATGTGTTATACTAAGGTAAGTTTGTAAATAAACTTTGTATTCTATGTGGTTACATGTATCTCATAGGAATTATTATTACATCCTTTTCCATTTAGACATGCTGGCCATTTGTAAATAAATATATTTCAAGCCTAAGTAACTTTCTCCACTTTTATTAATTTTTAAAACACTGTTATGGATTACTTTCTGTAAAATTCATTTTTAAAAGAATAAAGCTACCATGTATTGTGATACAGAGGTAGGCAAGCGTAATAGGAGAAAATCTATTCTTATAAAAACATAGTACGTATATAATCATTTGCTTTAGAAAATAATATTTTAAACCTCTCAAGTGGTTTAAAAAGTAAAAGGTTCTACCAGTGAGTTTAAGAAAAGTCAGACTTTTTATTTTATGTGCTTTTTCACAAAAATAATTATTTTCTAAACTGAGATACAGTTCCATGATTATTTGTGATGCCAATTTTCTCAGAATCAAAAATAATGTAATAGAGTAAAACAGCCACTTGAATAATAGTTTGTCTTATGATACAAAAATTCTCTTAGGAAAAGATGATGTATGTTAAAATGGATGTTCAAATTGATACATAAGCATGTATATTTTAAAAGAAAAAGTATGGATTTGAAAGTGTATTTATGCTGTTAATGTATACATTTCAATTAGGAATATGAGGAAATTCTTTAATACATGTAGTGTATATGCAAAAAAGGGCCACCTAATTGTTTTACACATTTCTTAATTCATAATATTGATTGCTGACACCATATTGTAGTCTTTTCTATTTCTCTTCCTTATCTTGTACTTTAATCTTTTCCTCAGTTTCCTGACATCTATATTTCCTTCTTTTCTTCTGAAAGAAAGTTTTAAGGTAGCTTTGTCTTGGTTTCAATACTTAGATTCAAGAACTGGCTGGCATCATTTGTAGTTCTGGCTTTTTATCTCCTCATTTCTCCCCTTTGCTGATCTCCTCCCTGTGGAGGAAATAGTCACATCATAAGAATGTGAACTATAACAAACCAGTTAATCTTTCTTTACTTTGCTGTCTTCACTAGTTTACTAGTGAGTATCATTCTACTTACTCTACTTATTTTGAAAGACATTTTGAAAATTGGATATATATTGAAATTCAAAAATAGAAAGTGGTTGGATTATTTGGTTTTTAGTTTTAATAGTGCCTTTTATGTGGAAAATTATGATAAGAACTTAGCATCCTATTTAGAGTTTTTTTTTTTCTTCTATCTCAAATTGTTCCCAAATAGGAATTGGCCACAAAAAGAAATAAAGCAGATATGCTATGCTAATTGTAGACTGTTTCTGCTTTTAACAGCTTTGTATATAAAAGTTACTATAATTTTCAGCTGCTGTCACCAGTAGTTTGTAGCTAAATGCAGTCTGATTAGGAAGTATGTGTGACAGAGGCTTCATTTATAATGCTCCATTACAAGCATTATTGGATTTTCTTATGGTAATACAACACAGTTCTAAGCTATTTAAAAAATTACAGATCCATACATGGAGTGATACATCTGCAATTTGTCCTTATATGCATTAAGAAGTATTTGTATTAATCTTGTAAATGTATTTTGCCTGCTTTTAAAAAAATCACCTAGTTCTTTTATTGCTTATCACCTTGCATTAATATCTACATCTCTGTAGAAGGATGGCTACAGTTAGCTTTCTCTCTTTTAACACTGACAAATCTTTGCCCTGGAAAAAATCCAGGATATAGTGGGTTATTAAAAAATAGAAATGAAATTAGAATTTAAATTAAATTTATGGGTATGACACATAAGGTGTTCACTCAGTGAGGGGAGACATAGATCCTCTAGTTATGATTCAAGTCTGGAAACTTTGGGTCTACATTTTAAATTGTATCTAAAAATAATTTCCTGTAGGTATCCTTTTAAGTAATACAGCAAATGGAAATAGGTGATTTGTTTTCCAGTAATCAAGTTTAGAATGTTAAATCTTATGCTTTTGGGGAAGTAGCATTTTAAAAGTGTGAAGTTTAAGAATCTATTGTAGAACAATTCTTCTTTGCCTCCCATAGTGGGTTTATTTTAAACAATTCTTGTTAATATAGACAGTGTGCTATTGAGTAGTAAACTGATTTAAAATTTATTTTTCAGATGAACCAGAAACTCGAGATGCATGGTGGGCAGAAATCAGACAAGAAA
The DNA here is from genome assembly GCA_963574415.1 of Tarsius wallacei. NCBI lineage: Eukaryota > Metazoa > Chordata > Mammalia > Primates > Tarsiidae > Tarsius > Tarsius wallacei. Next base: position 25,460 of record CAUYQG010169663.1, on the reverse strand, counting down.
TAAAATCACACGCTAAAGCATTAGGCTGTCATGCTGTAGTGGGCTACAGTGAATCAACTAGCATCTGGTAAATGATAATAACAACTTGCTTTTCTAGATGCTGTAATTTAAATTGCCATCTGAAAGAAGAGACGCTTTATATGAATATAAAGAAAAGAACATAGTGAAGCGGTCAGGAGCATGGATTTTGGACTATATCAGATTAAGGTTCATGTTATCTTTGCCATTTAATCACTGTAACTTTAGGAAGTTACTCAACTCTTCTGAGCCTCAATTTATACGTTGAAGTGGAGGTAATACCACCAATCAATCATTTAAACCAAGGATTAAATGAGAATGTAATACTCATTTAGCAAGTATTAACTCTAGGCTTCATTTACTTAGTTTGTTACTGTGCTAACTTCTTCCACTGGGACCTTTGGAACCCTTGATTTATTGTAAATGAGTTGCCATCTGTCTTTAAGGTTTGTCTGTAAACTCATTCTCTCTCCTTTTACTAACTGTAATGTAACTTTCTCCGGCTAAAAATTTATCCTTCCTAACTCTGCCAAGTTAGGAATGGACTTTCATACTCTTGGTTCTTAATTGATTTTTCTCCTACCATTCATTTGAACAACTTCTCTTCCTTTAAAGTAAATGCCACTCTACTGTTGCGAATTGTCTACTTCCAAAACATCCTTCTGCTTTTCTTAATTACTTTTCTGTTGTCTTCTCCAGTTATACATGATTATCTCCATTCTAGCAGCCTGGCATTGTAGTTTCTTATTCTCAAGTAAGACCTCTAACCCCATTTAACTTTCAACATATTTTGGAACTCATTATCATTTGAAACTGTTCCATTTTAAAAACTTGTAACTATAAACTTTTACTTTCAGATCACAACTTAATGTTTTTCTACCAGTATCATTTTATTTATTTATGTCTAGTTTGTTTTTACCCTTATTTTAGCCGGTTGTTTTCCCAGTTCCTTACTTAGGTTCTAGCTTTACTTGTTGTTTTGCTACCCTTGAACACTACTTTCAACCTATTCAGAAGTTTATAATTGATATTGTATGGAAACTGTTTGACCTTCTGCTATCTTATTTTTCCACCTTCTATTGTTAAATAATTCTTACTGCCTGATTCTCTGTTCTTGGATTGTTCATTATTGCTAGAGAAAAACTATCAAACTGTAGTAAATGGGCATTACAGAGCCAAGTTATTTACTCTTCTGTGGTCTCTTTCTTTTTCTTTGCAGACTATGTATTATACTTCTGAACTGTCCTGTTCCTACAGTAGCATTTCTACTCTTGTTTACTAATTTTTTCGTGCTTATCTTGCCTTACTCCTTCATAGATCTCTTGGCTTATTTATGGATTTAGCGTCAAGTACTTTCAGAATCTAGAGAGATGGTTTTAAAAGATATATTCTTGCTATCAGATTTATATTTTACTGGATAATTGTGGTAAGTAAAATATGTTTTATGATTGAGATATACTAGGATGCTTTGGGATCCCAAAGGGCTGATAGCCACAGAAATGGGATTGGAGGAAAGTGTCAGTAAAGTAACCGATGCTTGAATTGAATTTCGGTAATGAATATAAATTATATAAATACAAAGAAGGAGTATGGGAAGAGATTTTAAAGCATAGATTCAGCATGGCTGAAGATAGGTTACAGATACGAGAGTCTATAAATGAATTCAGTTAGTAACTCAGAAGTTTGAGTTCACCTGATAGAAGCCTCCCCCACCTCCTTACCTCAAAAAAGTCTTTGTATTTAAATCCCATCTTTACTAATCTATACTATTCCAACTCATGCTATGTACAGTTACTGGATTAAACTCTTTGAAATGCACTTCTGTGCTTGTAACTCCTTGATTCAAAAGCTTCAGTGATTCCAGGTTACTTCTGACGTTCTCAGTGCCCACTGGCCTTTTAATCCTGTTTCCCTTTATTATAGTTCAAGTGACTGCTTCTTTCCAATTCTCTTAGGCTTCTGTTTCATTTATACCTGTTTTCAGCATTTCATTCCTAGCTTGCTGCTTTTCACATTTGTTTTGAGTGATTAAAAATAATTTCAAGGAATTCTCTTGAAAATCAATTTTCTATCACACAATGATATAATTTAAGCTCCATTTACTATATTTTGTATAGTGTTTCAGATACTTTTATAATAATTTAAATTTAGACTATGCTATATAAATCATTTTTATAAATATAGATATTTGCATAGTTACTGCTTTTATTTATTTTTTCTCTTTTTATTTTAGTAGTTTTAGGGGGCACAGACAGTTTCTGGATACATGGATATATCTAGAGTTGTCCTTTTAGAATAATTTTAATAAAATTATTAAAGAGTATCTTAATATGATTTTATTGATTAATGCTGGATTCAACAGTATAGCTTATTACCCCTTATATTTTGAAACATTTTATTCTTTTAGTTTTGCCATATTTTAAAGGAAGTTCTTGTCATTAATATTAATGCTTTACCTTTTTTCAGTTTTTAGTTTATAAAGAATTATTGCCTTCTTCTAATAAGTTACATTACTTCTCTTTCCTAAATTTGAGAGGAAATGCTGTGATATTATTTAATATTTTGTAGAGTCTAGCTTGACTGTAAATAGTGAATGGTGTAATCATTTGGATATTTAGCATTTTTCCAAAGTTATACTCTGAAACTATTAACTTGTTTGTGTTTTTTCTTTATAGTGAAGAGGTCTGCATTTTATCTGCATCTGGCACAGCAGCTGTACTGAACCCTAGATTTCTTCAGGATGGCACCGTGGAGGGCTGTTTGGAACAGAGGTTGTCATGGCAGTCTGGCTTATTTTCTATAAGGGCAGGAAAGGGAGAGGTTGACTTTTTTTTTCCCCCTCAGAGCTTGGATAGTTCTCTGTGAGGGTGACTTGTAATGGTACAGTGAAGAAATTAGGACCTAGCACTTCACTGAGTTCACTTCACTGAGTTTTCGCTAGCCCATAGTCACAGAATAGTAATGAATTCTGTACTACATTCCACATATTTTTGCTTTTAGTATCTTGATGAGTGACATGTATGATTACTAATTAAAGAATTTCAAGTATATATTATTTTTACTTTGTTGCAATATATAAATAATGTCTGTTTATTTTTTTCTTCCTCTCTTTCCCCTTTGTCTCACTTTCAAAAACAGAAAAAAATAATAAAGCAATTTTTTAAAGAAAATTCTTAATTTATAAGATAATCAAAGTATGATAATTTGTTAAAATTATAACATGGACAGTGAGCTCTAACTATAATAGATATGAAAGGGAAAGTGAAAGCATTAGGCAAAATGAACTTACTTTTTAGATTATTTAATTGTTGGTCCCTTAAACTTTTAAACTATTAGCTTCCATAAATGTCAAAAATGCTTTTCATAAACAGATGAAACTATCAGATATACATATATGTGTACATATATGTAAAGTCATCCTTTGGTATCCATGGGGGATCTGCTGATACTCAAGTCCCTTATATAAAATGGCTTAGTATTTGCATATAATCTATGCACAGCCTCTCATATACTTTAAATATTATCTAGATTACTTATAATACCTAATATAATGCCTAAACATCATTTCACTTGAGTGGATTCAACATAGTGCTCAGCACACAGCAGTTTGAAGTTTTGCGTTTTTGGTGTTTTGTGCGATTTTTTTGTTCTTTCCTGAGTATTTTTGACCCACGATTGGTTGAGTTCATGAGTGTCAAACCCAGAGATATGCAGAGATATCCAGAGATATGCAGTTGAACTAATGTTCAACTGTAAATTTAAATATGTATATAGTTTTTTCTATAAGGACAGGGAAGGGAGAGTTTGGCTTTCTTTTCTCTCAAGGCTTGAATAGTTCTTCTCTGTGAGAGTGGCTTACAATGGTACAGTATAGAAATTAGGACCAAGCACTTCACTAATAGTTTGGTACCAGGGTCTACCTGGATAACATAGATTTTAACTACCCCTTACTTGACAGTATGCATGTTTACTCCCCTCCCCCAGTATTAATACATCAAGTATTAAGGGAGAAAGCAAAAAAAAAAAAATTTCTGTGTTGTCAAATTCAGTGTAGATTTGCAAGTGTTTATAACAAAGATATTCTAACTCTCATAGTCTCAAAAGGAACTTGTTTCTTTATCAGTATTAGAATGGGTATTGATCATTATAAATTCTAGAGCCTTAAAGGTCATCATAGATAGGAAAGTAAATGTGGGACATTTTGAAGTATATTAAACAATTGGAATGTTCTATTGAGAAAATGTGCCTTTGCTGGTGAATTGTCTCAATGCTGCAATATAGTTCTCACACATGTTCATAGATTTCATTCTTGAGTAGATAGAAAGTCAAAGTTAGCAAATGACATTTCCCATGCAGCTTGGTTCTTTCTGAATTGTGACTTGAATGGATGCAGTATATTCTTTTATATGGTAGTCCAATACAGTAGGTGTCATTATTACTAGTTGTAAAAGACAAAAACAACTTTTCTTTCTGCTATAAAATTATTATTGCTTACTAGAAAAAATTCAGAGAATGTAGGAGAGTAGAAGGAACAAAAGTAAAAGTTCTATGATCTCACTCTTCAGGGACAATTCCTTTTATACATTTTATATTTAGGATGCTTTTGTAAATTGTAATACTTTTATTTATTTGTCTTGTGTTGTTGTACCACTAATGTTCAAATTTAAATTTGTATGTGGCGCTTAGTGATTAAAATTGCTTCAGTTTTCGTTCTCTTGTGCCCCTTTATAACACATTGGCTTTGTAGTCAAACCAGCTGAAATTCAAATATGAGGTCTGCTATTTAAGTACTTAGTGTGATGAAGCAAGTTAGGATCTCAGGTTTGGTTCAGGCTGAGTAGAACTAGTATTTGTGAGACATTATATTGGAGAGGCGGTTATGTTTTTAGCTATAGTTTTTTTTTAAAATTTAATTTCCAAAAAGACCCACAAAACTTTCTAGGTAGGTATTCCCGTTTTATAGAGGAAGCTCTGAGAGATCAAATAACTTGTTCAGAGTCACACAGTTCCATTCGGAAGTCTGACTTCTCTGGTTGTTCTGATGCACCAGAATCCCATTTCCATAGTAAAAGAATAATTTCTAGGAGTAATTTAATATGATTTAGAGGATTATTGTGAAGATTTTTAAAAATGTATACAAAAATAATCTGTAGAAGGCCTGTCTCTTTGTGTATGAGGTTCCCCCTCCCCGTCACCTTTTAATTTCTGTACTTGCCACAGTTCAACTTCTGATTGGTTGCTTTAGATTAGGGAGAATTGAAACCCACATCTTTCCAGAATGTTAGGAGATGTGTCTGTGTGAAAGTCTAGAGCTCTCCGTGAAGCTTTCCTTTGCCTCCATTCCTGCTGTCCTGACATCCTCAAATTTAGTGAATGAAAAAATACTTAATCATTTGGAACGGATTCACAAACAGTAAAGTGCAACAAACTTTTCGCAGTGAATGGGGAGTTTGTGGGTGATTCATTTACAGTTTATATATGACATATATGTCACTATGAAATAGGTGTTTTAGTTTTTGAAGTGTTAAAACAGTCATTGGAAATTAGAAATCTTAGCATATGGCCTGTTGACTTACTTGTTTTTCTTTTTAAATCTATCTTTTTAAACTTTAAGTTAAAAAAAAAGCTAGTTTGTTTGATTGAACATTTTTTTCCTTAGGAATTTTTGTTTTTTTGTTATATTTGTCAACCAGTAGGAAAATGTCGCCTTTGTCATTTAGCCATTTAAAAAAAATGTGTCCCAAACAAAAATCTTTGGGATAATAGTGATCTCTGTTAGGTGGTAAGTCATCAAATATATGAATTGGTGTAAAATGACTTTCTACTTATATATGGTATTTCTTTCATAGAAAAATGTATGGTTCTGATTTCATGGTCATTTGTAATTATTATCTGTCATTATGGTACTTTTATAGCCTACTGTGATAGAAGTTGTATAATTTGTATATAAGTACTGTATGTAATATCAGTTACATATTATTTTTGTAAAAAATTATAGGTTTTTAAAGGATGCCTTATTTTTTTCTTAATGTATTTATATAGGCTTGAAGAAAATTTGCCTATAGGTTGTGGATTTTGCCATATACCATATGATGAACTGAATATGCCATTTCCAGCTCATCTTACATATTGCTATAACTGCAGGAAACAAAAAGTTCCTGATGTTCTCTTTACAACTATAGACCTCCCAACAGATGCAACAGTTATTGGAAAAGGTTGTCTTATTCAAGCAAGGTATGTTTGTAAAAATAGCATTTGGTGCAGCAGTGCCCAACCTTTTTGGCATCAGGGACCAGTTTCTTGGAAGGCAGTTTTTCCATGTATGGGGGTACAGGGGATGATTTCAGGATGATTCAAGCGCATTACATTTATTGTGCACTTTATTTCTGTTATTATTACTTTGTATTGTATAATGAACTGTATAGCTATATATAATGAACATAAAGAAATATAATGTCATTTATAGTGAAATAATTATACATCATTATACAATGAAGTAATTATATATTATAGATAATTATTCAATAATTATGCTACCAGATGCAGGTGCACAATTGAAGTACATCAACTCACTTGCCACTCACTGATAGTTTTGACATGACTCTGCCAGCTATTGATTTATTATGGTCTCTATGCAGTCATACCTTACTTCTAATGCTTATCTGTATTTGCAACTGTTCCTCAGCATCACTGCCTCAGCACCACCTCAGATCATCAGGCATTCGGTTTTCATAAGGAGCATGCAACCTAGATCCCTTGCATGTGCAGTTCACAATAGGGTTCTTGTTCCTATGAGAATCTAATGCCACCACTGATTTGACAAAAGACAGAGTGCAGGTGATAATGTGAGCTATGGGAAACAGCTGTAAATACAGATAAGGCTTTACTTGCTTGCCCACCACTCTCCTCCTGCTGTGTGGGTGAGTTCCTAACAGGCCACGGACCACCAATGGTATGTGGCCTGGGGGTTGGGGACTCCTGATTTAGTATTTCTGAAAAAGCATGGGGTATGAGTCATAAACCTATTTTTCAGATATCAACTCTACTGTTTCCTACCTGGGCAATTCTGTTGGAATCTTGTATTTTATTGCATATATAAAATAAAACTCAAATAAGTTTATGTACAAAAGCAGTTTTAAACATTAAATGCTATGCAAATCTTTATTATTATGGAAATTATTAATTAACCTGCTACAGGCTAGGGATGTGACTAAGTATAGACTGCTTAGTTAACATATTTTAGAAACTGACTTGCTTTTTTTTCTTTTCAAGAATAGTGCTATGTAGTATTTTTTTTTTTTTTTTTTTACTACTTTATCAGCTGGTAAGAATTCCTTTTAAAATACACTGGAATAGGAAATCCTAGGTTGTAACAGGCATGTAGGAAACAGCTGTAACTGTCTAGGTCACCAACATCTGCCTGGTCACCAAGTCCATCGGGCATTTCTGTCCTTATTACTTGACATTTTAGCAATAGTTACATAGTTGACTATTTTTGCTTTCTTAAATTCCTTTGAATTGTGGCATTCTTTCACAATACCACACCTTCTGTGTTTTCCTACTTTTATGTTGTCTTCAGCCTTCTTGTTGACTCCTCCTCATTTCTTGATCCTTGGGAGCCATAGGTTTGGACTTTCTTCTCAGAGCTCTCTTCCTAGTTGAACTCATCAGTTCATGCAGATCTATATGCTGTCTGTGACTCCCAGATTTATAACTTTAGTCCAGAACCTTCTTCAGCGCTTCAGGCTCATGTACCTGTCTACTTCATTCCCCATTTTGATAGGTCATAGGCATCCATACTCATTCCAAGTTGAACTTCCAATTTTCTCTATTTCTTTCTTGTTAGCCTTTCTGATTTAATAAATGGTATCTCTGTCCATTTCTTCATGCCACATTTGGTATTCTTTGACACTGTCCTTTTTCTCAACCCCCCTACATTAAATTCATTACAAAGTTGTTGATTGTTTTTTAAAAATATATTTCTAATCTATTTACTTTCTTCCCTCTGGCATCTTAAACCTTCAATTTGGGATTTTCTTTTGCCTGAAATGTATGCTTTAGAATTTCTTTTGATGGCCTGGTGATGGTGAACTGTCTGTTTTTGGTTGTCTAAAAAATGTGTTTATTTTACTTTTATCTCTAAACAATATTTTGTGCTGCCAGTTATTTCCTTTCACCACACTGAAGGTACCCTTTTGCCAGTGTCTTCTGACTTTCATTCCTGCTGTTGAGAAATAATCTGTTAGTCTAATTACTGTCTCTTAAAGGTAGTTAGTCTGGCACAAAGTAGATGCACAAGTAATTTTTATATTTTTAATGAATAATTTTTTTTTTATATTTTTTCCGCTGCTGGCCATCCATCATATGGTCAAATGTGGTTATAAAACCTATGATTTAAAGTTATATTCTCTCTTGATTTGGGTCATTACTTATTTCTAGAGATTTTGAGGTTTTTCAGTTTTCTTTATTGAAGTATGATTTTTATTGAAAGTTTATACAGTGACACAAAATTGCAGAAAAGATTATTGATATAACTTAGTAAGTCCATTAGAAATAAGTCAGTGTTTTTTAAGCAAACTTCTAGAAGATTTAAAATTTGGAATTTTCTTAAGAATACCGTCCACTGACTAAATTCTTTTCCTTAACAGATTATGTCGCTTAAAAAAGAAAGCACAAGCAGAAGCAAATGCTACAGCTATCAGTAATCTCTTGCCATTTATGGAATATGAAGTGCATACTCAGCTAATGAATAAACTAAAACTCAAAGGAATGAATGCTTTGTTTGGACTAAGAATTCAGATTACAGTGGGTGAAAATATGTTGATGGGCTTAGCGGTAAGTTTAGATGTTTTTGATTTTGTTATATGATTTCTATAGTTACAGTAGATTCTGCTTTATGTGATTCAAAGAGTCTTTCAAAGACTTATCTAAAGAAATTGACATTAAGAACTTTAAGGGACAGGGACATTTTAAAAAGTAAAAATTATCTGGTTTTCACATATTTTAAAGGGACTGTGATCATAACCTCAGTAGTCCTGATTCTAAAAATTCTTATGTGTAGTTTGTTTAGTAACTTGGCCACAATTGGTCTGGACTTATTGTTTATATGTTGCTGAAACAGGGTTTCGCCATCTCAGCACTGTTGACACTTGGGGCAAGATAACTCTTTGTTGCAGCGGCTGTCTTGTTCACTGTAGGATGTTTAGCAGCATCCCTGGCCTCTACCCACTACTAGACGCTTGCTAGTAGCATCCTTCCAGTTGTAACAACTAAAAATATCTTCAGAAATTGCCAAATGTCCCTTGAGGAAAGAGAGACAATTTCTCCTCCTTGATGTGGACCTTGGGATAAAATAATCTTTAGTTTTAATGGAGAAAAATAAAGCAAAACATGTGAGAAACTGTTGGACAGAGAATTAAGCTTTTACATAAATGTGCACCTGTGGTCAGTGGTAGAATGTGTAATAAAATATGTGTTTCTTAAATGCTTATAAAATATGAGATGGAAAAAGCTCTGTCTTGACTTAATGTCCACTTTGACTTGGTAGAAAATGAGTTCTGACTAGAAAGATGTCAGTGGGGAAAGTCAGTGCTGTCAGTAGCATGGGACCTAGAGAACTAGGTCCCTGCAAAATATGTATCAATCCTGTGGAAACTGATATATTTATGGAAATCCTCTCATGTTCTAGGCACTTTTTATTTGTCAGGATTTTGTCTATGTGGCTGGCCATTTTCAAATTGATATTCCCTTGCTATCTTTCTGAGACATGTATAGAAATTTAATTTTAAGAAATTTATGGAACTTGAATTTTTTTGTCTCAGTATACATTAGTAGGTAAAATGTACAGTTGTTTCCTGTGTCATCTGTTCTTTCTTTAAGAGCAAATATGTAAGATTTTGTATGTAGATGATAACTGTGATGATGATAAACTGACTAGGTATTATAATTTTCTAACAACTGAGGTTTATAATAATTAATATGAGTACCTGGTTATTATTAAAATATGTAATACTTAAATTAACCTGGGGGGAAATGTTCACTTTGATTCAGTGGTCTAAAAATTTGCATGTTCAGCAAGTACATAAGATAAATGTATTATTTGTGCTGAATGCAAGACTGTAGTGATTAGTGGGTGCCTATGGACTTAAGCACTGGATTCAGATCCATAGGTTTTTAAAAAACCTCCTGCCAACTACACCAAACATTATGGATGGTTGAGCCCTAAGAAACTGGTTTTTGACACTAGTGTAGTTTAAGACCTGCCTCAAATACTTCTTTCTGATTCATACTGATCTTTTCCTTCTTGATCGCTAGTGATACTAATTATAACTGACATTTTGTCTTTATGCTTTGTGCACTTAAATCCTGAGGTCTTAAGAGTAGCTTCTGATAAGTGCTGACTAGGTGTCTGGCACTGTGCTATTCTAGAAGGAATGTAATGTTATCTTCACTTTACAAGAGGAGAAAACATGCTATGATTGAGACTCCAGAGTGATGTGGCTACATGTGTTGGAACTGGATTCCAAACCCAGACTTATTTGATTCTAGATTCTGTGTTCCTAACCGTGCAGGGCTGTTGCCTCATTAATGAATGGAGCTAAGGAAGTGATAGAGATAGTTCAGTAAGGCTTCATATGGCCCAGGGGCAGTTCCCTGGGAGAATGCCAAGGATTGGATCATGGATGCAGTGATGGATACTAATGAATGAACCAGGGAAGGGTGCTCTTGAGGATCAATATCATCTACTGTGCAGACTTCATTGTTGAGTATTATGCCCTTTTTTAGGATAGACTTTTTGGCAGTTGATTAATTTAAAAATACATAAATATCCAACGGTAAAAGAATGATCTTCTCTTTTTCCCAGTCTACCCCTTTGATGTTAACAATTTGATGTTTCTTCTGTTAATTTTGCTTATATTAGCATAGTTAGACATATAAATGCATATAGCTATATTCATATACATTTCATCTTGTTTTATATTTCTCATAATAGTTTTCCAGTACTGATGTAGTAATTTTACAGAGTTAGATATCAATAATAATTAAATTAAATAGTTTAAAAACTTGTATCAAGTACAATGGTTTTTCTTGGTAATTAAGAAGGTAGGATAATATAGTGAAAAGTTTTTGGGTTTTGGAGTAGAAACACTTAGATTCAAATCCCTTCATCATGTTTATTGTTTGTGAGCTTAAGTTTCCTGTTCTTTCTGAACTTCAGTTTCTTTACTCGCCTCGCAAAAGTTTCCCTTTTATTTTTGCTAGCATTAAAGGTAGATTGTCCACTTATTCATGAAAAATGTGTCTTTTTTTGAGCAACTTTTAATCTTTTTTTGTCCAAGCGATTTTTTTAATTGAATTTTCAAAAATTATAAGGTAAAAACATAAAAAGTACAGTTGGGTATGTAGTGAAAAGTAAATCCTCATTTTACAGCTGTCTCCCACCTGCCCTGTGTCCCTCCCAGCAGAAACCAACTCCTATTACCAGTTATGTTTTCTGTGTGCCCTTCCAGGGACGTTCTATGCATATATTCAAGCTTATTATATTCTTCCTACTGGGCAAAGACCACATTCCTAAATATGGAAACCTTGGGACCATTATTCCGTGGATATTTTTCTGATGATTTACCCATTATTTTTATAAGTCTGCCACAGGTGTGTACTTAGCAGCTTTACCAACTCCTGGTGGTATTCAGATCGCTGGGAAGACTCCCAACGATGGCTCATATGAACAGCACATCTCCCACATGCAGAAGAAGATAAATGACACAATTGCTAAGAACAAAGAGTTATATGAAATCAATCCTCCAGTAAGTAAAATAAGCCTACATTGTCACTATATCAGTTATTGCTTCTTATGTATTTTTAGGTTTTCTTATTTAGGATGATAAGGATTTATTTTTCATTGTTTAGATTAGTCTCCCTATTACTCATTCTTTTACCTCCCTCTATGTCTTTGCTCTACTGTCTCTTTTTTGGTATGTACTCTAACCATCCTACTTACAAATCATAACTCTCCTGTCCACTTTTGGCACTTCCTAGCAGTCTTTTTATTGCCTTCTGTAAGTCTTATCTGTGTGTGTGTATGTTGTTTTTGTCTATTGCCTGTTACTGCCGGTAGAATGGAGTTCCATGAGGGCTACATTCCTGATGCTTAGAAAAGTTCCTTATAGTGATAGCTTCTTAATAAATATTTACTGAATGATGAAATGAATGGTTTAAAATGTTTTTTTATTTTACCTAAAAGAAAGATTGCCTGTCTGTGGTAAAAATGTGAAAGAATATAATTTTTCAGTTACACTTTCTTTCCTGTAATTTTCCTATGAATCATTTCCATAATCAGTCTTTTTACCAAGTTTGCAATAGGTAACACAGTGCTTCTTCCTCTATGGATTCTTTATTGCCTTAGTCTGAAATGAAAGGAAAAAATGTGTTGGAGTTAGAATGAAACTATTGTTTTTCTGAGTCCCCGATAATGAAATACTTTCACAAAAGAAAGTGTTTGGATAACGTCATTATTATGTTGTTACTGTTTTATAAATGCTGTCTACTTTTGGTTGGTTTTCTGGAACAGTGCATCTGACTTTTTGCATCAGACCTATAGCTTTCATTATATTATTCTAGGAAAGTTGTTAATGGGAGGAATTTCAAAATATGGGTGAGAGCTCTGTTGTGGTAGTCACTGATGTGCTATTGAGTACTTGGTGTGTGGCTGGTCTGAATTGAGATGTGTTATGAGTGTAAAATAGACATTGGAGTTTGAAAACTTAGTATGCAACAATATAAAATATTTTATAAATGTTTTGTATATTGATTGCATATTGTAATATTTTGGATGTATTAAATATTTCAATAGTGGATTTTGTTTGTTCTTACTTGGTTACTTATGTGACTTGCTTTATATTTCTATTGAACGGCACTGACTTAGAGCTTCTTTAAATTGAATACAAATGTTGATGTGTTAATATATTAATACTTGAGGCTGGGCACAAGTGACTCATGCCTGCAATCCTAGCACTTTGGGAGGCCAGGGCAGGAGGATTGCTTGAGCCTAGAAGTTTGAGACTAGCCTAGTCGAGACTAGCCTAGACCTCATCTCTAAAAAAATAAAAAAATTAGCTGGGCGTAGTGGTACGTGCCAGTAGTCCCAGCTACCCAGAAGGCAGAGGTGGGAGGACGGCTTGAGCCCAGGAGGTCAAGGCTGCAGTGAGTCAGTATACAATTATATCAAGTATATACATATATAAATACTTGAAAAATAGATTTGTATAAGCTCTTCATATATCAATTTACTGACTTTTTATGGTACATTATTTTCATTTTCTAATTATATTTTGATATTTGAACGTCTGCTTATAGTATTTATGTCACTTGAGGGAAATTATTTGTAAATTTACACGTTCAGGCTCCATTTATTCTTCATTTATCAATTCTAATGATACAAGCTGAACTCTTTTACAAAATAGTGTTTATCGCCTCTGTAAGTCCATCCTGAGCTTCCATAGGAAGAATTGACTCTTCTTCTATTGTGTTCTTGTTGTACCTATATGTTCTTCATTCATAATTCCTGTTATATATTAATGTACTTAGTTTTTACATATCTGTCTTCGTTTACTATAATGTAAGCCTTCTGAATGGGATGTATTTGAATAAGGATGTGAGTTAAACTACTTTATCCACTCAACACTTATGAGTTGTTGCTATGTGTCACGCAGTTTATGTTTTGAAGGAGGGAATAAATCTATTTTGATTTCTAAAATTTCAGCGTATATGAATTTTATGTGTTAAGGATATCTGTATTTCTATAAAAGTACTCATCAATTTATGAATCTTCTGTTATGTCTTTCTTATTTTAGATACAGACTATATTACAGCCATTTAGCATAACATCTCAAAATCTGTTTGACAAAGTTAGTGTACGAGGTTAATTACCAGATCACTATACACATTACAGCTTTGTGTTTTCAATTTTGTAAAGCAACTTATGTTCACCTTGGAAATATAGATCAGAATGATGAGAATGTTTCTTTGTGTAGAAAGGTTGCTAGCTGAATAAATGCTGTCTCTTGTTTGAATTTTTTTCTCAGTACATTGAAAAATGTTTCTAATGCAGATGTATATGTAGTGCTACTTTAAATAAACTTTATAGAGGTAATCAAAGTTGTCGAAATAAGATGTAAATCCCTTAGGATAACAGTACTTACTAGTGATGAAACGTCATTATGAATATATATATATATATATACCAGATAGTTATATTTATTAAGTCCATGATGTAATGATCAGAGGCATAACTACTTAAAACTACCATAAAATCACAAAAGGAAGCATGGTATCTAATGGGGAGAACACTACACTGAGTCAAAAGAACTGACCTAGACAGATTCCACACTTTCTAGTTTTCAACCCCAGGAACTACTTTACTTCTGAATTACAGCTCTTTCCCATTTTGTCGTCATTTGAATGTACACCCTGTCAAATTTATAGAGGGCAAGTTTATTTGGAGTGCTAATAAGATAAGTGGATTTATATATATAAATACATCTATAAATAGTTATATCATAAAATTGTGCAGTGGTAGTCTTATTTATGGTGTGTACTAGCAATGAACATTTATTTATTTATGTATTTTTTTGTTGCATTGGAGTCTCGCTCTGTCACCCAGACTGGAGTGCAGTGGCGGCTCCCGGCCACCGCAGCCTCGACCTGCTGGGCTCCGGCGATCCTTCCACCTCAGCCTTCCGAGTAGCCGGAATTACAGGCGTGCGCTACCACACCTGGCTAATTTTTGATTTATTGTAGAGATGAGGTCTCGCCAAGTTACCCAGGCGGGTCTCGAACCCATGGACTCAGGCAATCCGCTCACCTCAGGCTCCCAAAGCGCGGGATTACAGGCTGAGCCACCGAGCCCGGCTAGTGATGAACATTTAAAACTGTATTTTTGAAAAATTTTCACTTATAATTTTCTTTCTTTTTTTAAAACTCTGTTTTACCAGCAATAGGCTATGCCTTTTGCATTTGTGTTCACATTTACACACTCTTCCAGTATTCCTTTGTGGCCAATAGATACTTAGAACTTCTAGTTAGCTCTGATCTTTGGCTATAATAGGGAAAAGTTCACTACGCCATGTGGGATTGCACCATACACTGACCTTAAAAAGATCATTATTGTAACTATCAAAGTTTATGTAGCTTAATAAGTTGCATAGCAAATACATGCATTTTATATATACACAAATACATATATGCATGTATTCATACACATAAACACGTACATTTTTCATATTCCGTGTTTTACTCTGTGGAGTTTTCAAAAATTACCAATGGATAAAAAAAAGATATAAAAGATTAGAATCCTTTCTGGGAACATACATCTTTAAATCTTCATGGCCTATTAGGTCATTTTAAATGCTGAGTGAGTAGGCGATACGCCTAGCCAGGTATGCTGAGCTGGAAGGACTGCCAATTCCGTTCTTGTTATAGTGTCCTGTCTGTACACTAGATGTCTGTTTTACCTTATTATGTCTGATAGTTATACATGTGTTTCTGGGTTAGTGTATCAATAAAGCTGCTATTATAGATAAAAGGAAATATGCATATATCCAATATCCATATCTTCTTTAAAAGTTAGGTATAAAAATAATACTTTAAAAAAACAGACTTCATTGAATATTTTCTACAGGAATTTTTTTCTCAATAGGTTGTTGTCTATTAATATAAAAAGGTAAAACCAAACTGAAAAAGACAGTCTCATATGATACAAAGCAATTAATTATATTTCTTTAAGGAATTATCTGAAGAGATTATAGGATCACCCATCCCAGAACCTAGACAACGCTCAAGACTATTAAGATCTCAATCAGAAAGCTCTGATGAAGTTACAGAATTGGACCTTTCACATGGGAAAAAAGATGCTTTTGTTTTGGAGGTAATGTTGCATTGGACTAATTTTTTAAGGTTCTGGGAGACAAAATATTTATTCAGTTATACCCTAAATTGTTGTGGTACTTTTGTATCATTGCAACTGTTATATTTAAAAAAATATTGTAGTAATTACAACAAACTTGAAACTATCAGAACTTGGTAACATCTTTTTTGTTCAACACCAGATGACTTATAGTGTAATGCAGATGGATCTTAAAAAATTAATGTATGGGTTGAAATAATACTAAAATAGTATCGAACCTTTGGAGTTATTTTTGTAAACTTGAATTAATTTAAATAAGAAATTAAAGTGCTATTCTTTAACTTACTATAATTATTACCTTTTTTATATGCTGTGTTACTATACTTAAAACATTTTTGCATGTGACATATAAGCACTGAATTCTGAGTGTAGTGTTTTTTTATAGAATTCAAAAGATATAATTGATATTTCCTTATAAAAAGACACTCAGAACATTTTAGTGACTTTCCTAGAGAATAAATATAGCATGAAAGGTTTATGTAGCTTCCTTCCTCACAAGTCTGCTCCCCGTCCGTGCCCGTCCCTGTAGAAAGGTTAGCTTCCAAAGAGACATAAGATATTCATTTTCATATTGAAGGAAAAGAAAAAAAAATAAGGGTACTCAAAAATAGAGTAAGGTGAAAGCTGAAAAAAAAAAATCAGATGTTTTGATCTCGGTGAAGCAGGAGGCTGGTGATAGAATTATGTTGGGATGGAATTGGAAGCATGAAGAATCAGGTACAAAGCTGCTGACTGTGGCAAGATGTCAGCCATAGATGTGCAAGGCTTGAAGTAAGAGTGCTAATTTGTGGAAAACCCACACTGCATGGTTTTTTACCTTCGTTTTTACATTTTTTTCTAGTTTGGGAATGGAAAATGTGGAGCTTAGTAAAAGAATATGTCATGTCATGGAAGAGAAAGTTTCCAGGGCACAGTCTAGAGCAGTGGTACTTGTGTGGTGTGACTACTTGCAGCATGAGTGCTACCAGGAGTCTTGTAAGAAATGCAAATTCTTGAGCCCCTACCTCAGACCTAGGAAGTGAGAAATTCAAAGTGGGACCCAGGAATCTGTTTAACAGATGTGTAGCATTCCCTGAGTTTGCATTGTTGATATGTCTGATCCTGGGATCCTGGCTAAGTGGAAAGAGGCACATGAGAAAGGTGCTTTAGGCATGGGCAGAGAACCGAGGACAAGAGGCAGATTCAGAAAGAGGGGACGAAGAGATGGGAGACTATAGTTGGAGAGTGCTTGAGGTCCTGGGTGTGGAGCGTTTTGGGAAGTTCCATGAAGTATGATCATGATAGTGGGTAGCTCAGATGAAGTGGAAGTGACTCTTGACATCCTGAGGGTGATGTGAGGAGAAGCTTACAGGGTCTGCAAGTTGGAACTTAGACACTGTTGTGCAGATGAATGTCAGTATAGTCCAGCTGAATATTTTCCTCATTTATTAGTCACAATGGGATACTTAGTGATGCAAGACAAATACAATATAGACTTATTTATTTTAGATATGTCTTTAAATTTATCTCTACCAAATTCCATTATAAAGCAGCCCTATATTTAGTCAAAATATCTTTATTTAATACACTGTATTAGTTTAAAGAAATTGGGTTAATGATTGCTTATGTTGTCTTTGTAAATCTTTTAGAAACATGCTTTCATAATGGCTTGAACAGATTAGGTTTTTAAAAAGTGTATGTAAAATATTTTACTTATTTGTAATGATTCATTTGTAATTATTACTGTGGAGAAATTTACTGATATTAGAATTTTTTTCATATTATGTACTGTCAACAGGGGAAAATGACTCTTCTTTGTCTTGGCTGTGATGTTTTCTATTTAGTAAAAAATCTGAGCAATTTTTGAAAAATTGAAGTAATTATACATTTACTACTTACAGTCTTAATCCTTTTATTTTCAGATTGATGACACAGATGCCATGGAAGATGTGCATTCTCTACTTACTGATGTTCCTCCTCCTTCAGGTGAACAGAAAAAATTACCTTTGATGTGAAATTAGTTTTACATATCAGTGTTTTAGTTTGTAATGATCATAGTACTAATTTTACCTTAAAGGCTTTATCACAGTGTCACAGTCTGTCATGTACTTTGCTGTTCCAAGGAAGGCTGAAAATACATAATTTAAAAATATTTATGTTAGAACTAGATAGAATTGATTTTTAATTATTTTATATGTATACATGAAGAAAACTGTAATAATTTATTAGGATTGTTTCAAGTCTTCTAAAGGTATAGTTTTAGAAAAAAGAATCAAGCATTTTATAGTTCGCACTTTATGTAGTTATTGGGAAATGTTATTTAACACAAAAATCAGTAAAATATTATCATATTTTAATTATAATTTATTTGACAGGCTTTTATAGTTGCAATACAGAAATTATGCCTGGTATAAATAATTGGACATCTGAAATACAGGTAAATCTTTTCCTAATTTTAAGCAAATATCACATAAGTTGTTTTAGAAAGTTCCATATAAGTTTTCTTTTTGAGCTCCTTATTGCAATTAAAATACCATCCTTATTCAACCACATTAGTTCATATTGTTTATAGACAGTTTGTCAACTGTTAAAATACTTAGTAAGAAATAATAAAATGACATGTTGTTTTATTCCTCACATTTAGATGTTCACTTCAGTAAGAGTAATGAGATTAAGCAGCCTTAACTTGACTAATCAAGCCCTCAATAAGAACTTTAATGATCTCTGTGAAAATTTGCTCAAGGTAGGAATCTTCTGACTAACTAATTTTATTTAAAGTTTCTAAGAATCATGAAATTTGAAGTGTCTCTATTGTCTGTAATACACTACACGACTATAGGCTGAATTAGTCTTATCTACCTGTCTTACTTCTGTGATCAGGTGAAATGCTAAAGTTGTCCTCTCCCCTGTAATATATTATACTATAAAGAAATATAGTTTAAGTTAATTAATGGCTTTAAATTTGTAAAAATCTAGTGTATATGTTTAAATTTTGAAAACCCTATTTTTTATTTTTTATGACTTCTTAAATATTAAAATATATTCTTAATGTAAGAATAGAAAAAGTGGACCAGTTTTAATATTTTTAACTTTCCATTTGCCATAATATAATGTACATTAAGAAAATCAGCTTTTATAAGTTTTTAAATTAAAAAGTGACATTACTAATGTTTTCTATTGTGTAGAGCCTGTATTTTAAACTACGATCTATGATCCCCTGCTGTCTTTGCCATGTAAATTTTACAGTATCTCTACCTGAAGATGAATTAATTCAGGTAATTAAGATTCAATTATTAAAGAATAGCTTTTATCTGATGTTTTATTTTTATTATCTATTTTATTACTATAATTTTGCTGTAATAAAATTACCTAAGTGCACACTGTTTTACCTTAAAGTACTTAAAAATATATTTGTATGACTCAGGCCACGTGTGTTTCTGTTTTTGAACTCTGCTTTTCTGAAGGTGGAATCACACATGTGCTCCAGCCTATGAGTACAGTTCCCATTTTTTAAGAAAAGGTCCTTGAGCTCTTTCTGGAATATCTATATTTAAGCATACATGTTTGTCATACTTATAGTTTGAATATCTGAGTTCATATGTAATTCTGATTAGGAGTCTTAAACAGAAAAAGCAAATCAGCCCATTGTTACAGTTGTTTCATGGTACTGAAAAAGATTTGTAAGAAACTTAATTTTGGCAATGATTATTTTGCTAATTCTGTCGTTTTTTATAATTCTAGGTTACAGTTACAGCAGTTGCAATAACTTTTGACAAAAATCAGGCTTTACAGACCACAAAAACACACGTCGAAAAATCATTGCAAAGAGGTAAACCTTTGATAAATGGGAAGTACAGTTTGTGTTTATGTATGTTACAGTTTAGTGATAAAATATAGAGGATAGGTGAATTAAATAAATGACTTGTTTCTTGAAGGATATTTACTCCTTTTTCTGTTCATCTTTATTAAGATAACTGTGTGGATAAACATATGACTGACTTGATGTTTTTCGCATGGTGAAACTATTTTTCACAGGTGGTTTTTGACTGGTACTTACACAGGGGAATGCTGCTGTTTTTTACGTTTAGATTATAGCATATTAATTCTGCAGTAGTTTAAGGGTTCTTATCCTACTATGTCTTACAAAGTCCTCAAAGCATCTGAGAACCTCTGATGTAGTGAGCAAAATTGTGTATTTTTTTTTTTTCAGGGAAAGCCTCATAGTATTCAACATATTCTAGAAGTATTCTTAATCTGGTAAAATTTAGGAAGTACCATTA
Source organism: Tarsius wallacei (assembly GCA_963574415.1). Lineage (NCBI taxonomy): Eukaryota > Metazoa > Chordata > Mammalia > Primates > Tarsiidae > Tarsius > Tarsius wallacei. The sequence goes on along the minus strand of CAUYQG010169663.1, from coordinate 5,219 downwards.
TTAATATATTATGAAGAAACCCAAATTATTAGAATCTATTTATGTATTCTGAAAAAGAAAGGGGGTACTATGCTTTCTAAAGTTTAAGTGACTTACTGGTAAATAAAATATTCATGATTAGTCCTAAACTTTTAAAAATTGATTATGTCCCACATGTATGGCATTGATAAGATTTAAGCATTGAGTTAATGTCAGATAGACATATTAAATGATTCAGATATTTATCAAAGAAGATAAATAAGTATCACAGAAACTAGTAAGGTACAAAGTGTAGGATAGTAATAATTATTTCTGAGCACTTTTTATTTGTAAAACACTGTGCTAAGTCATATACAGGAATTAATCTTTACAATCTCACAACAGTCTTACCAGAGAAGGTAGCACCGCTCTCAACATCATGCAGATAAAGGATCCTCACGGGAGAAATCAAGGAGGAAATAACCAGAATAAATTGGGGTGGAGAGATGGAACAAAAATAAACACACACATATACATATATATGTTTATATGTTGTCAAGATTTCTTAATTTTTTAAAAAATTAATAATAAATCATTACTAAAAAACTGGTGTTTTTCTTGCCTTTCTAGCCTCTACAGATAATGAGGAACTTCTGCAGTTTCCACTGGAACTATGTTCAGATTCACTTCCTCCCCATCCTTTTCCACCGGCTAAAGGTTGGTTAAATAAGGGAAGAAGGAAATACAACTCCTAGTTTCTAGTCACTTGCTTCTTTATTATAGGCAGTCTTTCTTAATCTTGAGACAAAGATTTATCCTTCATTCTCTCATTGTGTATGTATCTTCATGTTCATAAAAGGGAGAAAGTAATGTTCCTCTTATTTTAATTTCTCAAGTAATTTCATCATGAATTATTAAGGTAATTTTTCCTATGATAATCCATTCTCATACCTCAAGTATATTTGGATTTCTCAATGTAACTATTCACACATTTATTTGGTATTTTTATTACATTTACTAAATTCTTTTCTAGCAACAATCAAACCTTCACAAAAATTTTTGGACTTTCGTAGACAACAGAATGCTTGCTGGTTTTTTTTTTTTCACCCCCAAAAGATATATGGAGAGGTTTTGAGTGGAGATAATACAAGAGAGTAAAGGATGAGCTTCCTGTCTCTTGTGTTCTGTAGCTATAATTGAAGAACGTTGTTATGTACTTATTACACACTACCATTTTTTCTAATGCAAAATGATTGCCTTTTAATTTAAGAGCAGCAATTCTATCTTTAGAGAAAAGTAGAAGATATTGTTTTCCGTTTCATATTTGGTTACAGTAGTTTTTGTAAAAATTTTCAAAATTACTGTACCTCATTTAGTAATATTACATGTTGGATAAATATATGTTTTTTTTTTTACCATTTTTTTATTTTGAGAAATTATGTGGTTACTTAAAATCAAATCAACTATTCTAATTTTTATATTTTATAATACAAATAAAATCATTTATGATTCCCATTTGTTAATTTTTCTGATACCAAAGAATGTATAATACAGAATAGTTTTTTATATTTGCTTCACGTATATACAATATTATATCAGTACAAGTCCGATCTATAGTAGAGAATTAGATATTTGAGGATGAAAATAAGCTGCTTTCAGATTCTGAACTTTCTAACACAGTAACTGTGGTCCTCTTTTCTTTTTATCATCGCCTAAAATTTTGATTTAGAACTGTGTAGAGGATTGTAGCATATCTCAATGTTCTTGAAAGAACAGAGAGGAAAAATCAAATTCAGAGGTAATATGAGTTCAGATTTATGAATTAAATATAGCTTCCAGACAGAAGGCAGAACTGTCAAGAGTCTTCCTTGAACTCACTAGGTAGCAAATGTTTTTTTAAACACCTGTTTTATACAGAAACTTGTATTTATGCAGGGTTAGGTCCAAATCACTTTTAAGTATAATTTCATTTATCCTTATCCTACAGTAGGGACAGAAAACCCCTCAAAAACCTAATGAACAAAAAAGATGTGATCACTTGCTGATCCACAGGAAAAGATATTTGCAGACTTGAGGTCCCTATTAGCTCAATCTTATGTTAATTCCAACTAAATTCTACAAAAGATTAGATTTAAACTCTGTAAATTTGACTTACCTTTATTGATAGCTTACAACTTCAACAATAACTTTCAAAATGTTTTCAAAGCTGAAGAACAAGAAAAGAAAATTTCGAGCAGGATAAGTCATATTTGCTACTTATTTTAGGGAATGTGGAGAGGCATCATGAAGTGGGAGTTAAAAGGCAACAGACCTGAGTTCTCAGTTCTGCTGCTGATTAGGTGTAAGAACTTGGACCAATTCCTTAACTACTTTTAGCCTAGCTCCTCATGTGTACAATGTTGTGAAAGAGTTAAGATTCTCTCTAGCCTGTAGAATTCTGTGACTCCTAGGGTTTCTATAGTTTATGGTTCTGTAATTATTAACATATTCTTATTATTAGAAAAGTAAATCAAAAGATAAATTAGTCCCTGAGGTTATAGTGAGCTTCTGTAGTTAAGTTAAATGAAGTGTTTCCAAATAACTTCTTATCAATTAAACCAATAAATGTTAAATTCTGCACCTCCAAACCCTAAGTGTTGTCAGAGGTGCCTCATGGCTTTCCAGGAGTAAGGATGGGAGGGAGCAGAGAATTCTAAGTGTGAGGAATAAGATAATAATAAGTCTCTGGATCCCCTACCTTTTGAATCAGAACAGTTTCAATTCTGTGTGTCTTTACATATCAGTCTTCTATATGTGATTTTACTTGAAAAGGATCTCAAAAGATTTGAAAACCATTGCATCAGATCATGCCACCTTTATCATCATCATAATTATCGGATCATCACATCTAAATACTAATGTATAATATACATAAAACTTTTTACACTAAGTGTGTAATTGTAAAACTTATGTGATTTTTCGTCAATATTGCATTTTAAAATCACCAGTAAACACTTAAAAGTGTATCTGTACCTTTCTGTAAATAGTTTTGTAGTTTCATAAATTATGTGTTTATGTTGCATGCTTATTTATTGTCTGTGCTTCCTCAAATCTTTTCGGGAGGACATGAGCTAAATATATTTTATAAAGTTAAGTCAAAGTATTTTGAAAAATTTGAGAGTAAGGTGGGTTTTGGAAAGGCCTAAAGAAGATAGTAATAGAATCTTACAACATGAATGGAGTAATTGAGTGTTGTAACATGACAGAAGGCTTTGAATGGAGAAAGAAATGTCTGGTAGCTTTTAAGTATAACAATTTTGAGGAAATAGGACAGAGAACGGTAAGAGTGTTAGGAATAAATGCTCAAAGTCTTATCTGCTTTTTTATATGCAACCACAAGAGGCTTAAAAGTTAACTACTAATACTGATAAATAAATGTATAGTATTTATAGTTTTGTTAAGTTGATTAGTTAAGCTGATCATTCATTCATTTTTACTTTCAATAACTTTGAATTCTAGTTTGTATTTCATGTTCTTGTCACAAATAGGATGATTTGTTAAAATTTTAATTTCCTTTTATGTTGATGGAGCAGTAGTTTCAAGGGCTAAGCATAGTATGTTTATTAATACTTCCATCTTTTCACTTGTAGATAAACCTTTCATTGTCTTTTTGTGTTATTGAAAATGGGTGAATGTCATGAAGAAATGGTACTCCAATTATTTGTATCCTAATTCACCTCATAGAGTAAGCCTGGGCCTGAATTGTCCATCCATGTTCAAGTTTTTCCTTCCATTGTTTATTATGTTTGATTTTGTTTTTCAAGGTAACAAAATATTTTGATGTATGTCTCATATTTGTTGTTGATTTGGTGTTACCTTGCTGGTTATCTTGATTTTTCTGATTTGAAATATTAAAAAGTGCTGAGCTTAAATAATTCTTAAGGTATATTACCATGTGAAGGTCATCAAAATTTAGAGGAATATAGATGATATTGAATTACCATAAATTATTTGTTCATATGAGGCTGTGTTATGAGAAAAAAGATGGCCATAGCAAGTTTTTATACCACTCTCATAATGTCCTTTTCCTCATTATTGATATTCACACCTCAGTTTTTCTCTGAAATAGTTTTTAAGGTTCTTTAAAAATTATATATGCAGGGAAAATGAGCAAATATCGTAAAAATGGAGCATTTGGGTGAAGGTGATGAGGGTGAAAATTTTTAAAAGTCAGATTTTTTTCATAGACTACAGTCAATCTCAAGAATTTTATGCCTGTAATTTTTGTAAAAGGATAGCATATTACTAGGGCTTAAGAACTTAGATTATTAGCCATATTATAGGACTTAAGAACTTAGATTAGACAAGTGTTTGTCAATTATGTACCACTTTAAATATATTTCAGATATTTTATAAATCTAATATATGGCAGGATGATAATAGCTTTCATTAAAATATTGTTTAAAGCTTTCAAAAGGTTTAATTAAGCTAATTTTAGTTTTCATAGACTATTGAATGAAACTGTATAGAAGACTCTTTTTTGTACCCACATTGTTTCATGCTTTCATTTTGCTTTATTCTAGAGTAATTTCCTTATGTTCAATGTCATAAGCTATAGACTGGTAGGAATTCTCTTTTTTGTTACATCAGCTATAGCAAATATGGCAAGTATAAGTTAAAAATCTAGATTTCAGTATAAAAGAAAATAAATTTGCTTATTCCCACAATACATTGTACCAAAATTAGGTATCTATATCAGAGGTTTTTTAATCTTTATTTTTATTGTAAGCTATACAAGTTACTTTTTATTGAACTAAATTTGATTTTAAAATGTAGTTTAACTTTCTATTTAATGACTTGCCTAAAATTATTTTAAACTAGCAGTTAGAAATATATATATCTAGGCCAAGTATGATGGCTTATTCCTGTAATCCCAGCACTTTTGGGAGGCCAAAGCGGGAGGATTGCTTGATCCCAGGGGTTTGAGGCCAACCTAGGCAACTTAGTGAGATCTTGTCTCTACCAAAAATAAAAATAAAAATAAAAAATTATTCAAGCATGGTGGTGCATGCCTATAGTCCCAGTTACTTGGGAGGCTGGCGTGGAAGGATCACCTGACCCCAGGAGTTTGTGGCTGTAGTGAGCAGGTGATCATGCCACTGCACTCAAGCCTGGGTGACAGAGTGAGACCAGCCCCAACTCAAAAAAAAGAAAGAAAATA
>CAUYQG010169662.1:0-35023 GCA_963574415.1 Tarsius wallacei | reverse complement strand
TTCCCTAAGTTTTCTTCCAAGATTCTTATAATTTGAAGTTTTACATTTTTGATCCATTCTAAGTTAATTTTTGTATAAGGTGATAGGTAGGGATCCAGGTTCATTCCACTGTGTGTGGCTAGCCAGTTTTCCCATAACCCTTTGCTAAATGTGGTTTTCTTTCCTCAATGTTTGTTTTTGAAGGCTTTGTCGAAGACGAATTGATTGAGGGACCATGGTTTAATGGGTATGTTTTTTAAGTCACTAAACTTATGGTAATGTTTTATGCAACAATAGGAAATTATACTCTTTCAGAACATAAGGAGAACAGATTCTGTTAAAAACTAAGAAAAAACCCCACCTTTTTTGAAAAACAGTTTGCTTACCAGATCGTTTATACTTTTATTACATAATACGAAGAAAGTTGGTCTTCAGTGTCTTGAAAGTCAAGTAAATTATGGGCCCTGCATTTAAAAAAAAACTAACAGGACAACTCTTTTTTTAGGAGCGTTCACATGGTAAAATCAGGCTGCTTCAATGAGAGCTGGTGACAAAATCTGAGTTCACCCTCTACCATTAACCAAGTCATGTTCTGTCAATTTGATGTCAAAAACAGTTAGGACCACTGTAGAATCCTCCCTCAGCAGGGTGTTAAAATGATGGTAGGTTACATCTGAGTCATATCTGAGTATTGTTGCTCATGTTGAGGAAGAATAAAGAGATAGTTAAACATTTGTGCTAGTTGCTGAAATGTCCATCTTTCTGTGATTTAAAGAATTAAAATACAGACCAGTCTACACAGAATATTGATCTCTGACTTTTTTTTCAGGACCGAAGAATCCTGGAACAGTCTTGTCATTCTTGTGTTCTCAAAATGAGAAACCCTTCTGTACTGCTGTATGTATGATTTACCACTGTTATACAAAATGGCAATATTTGCAATCGCTCATGTTATTATGATAAGGCAGTGTCATTTTTACTTCATGGAAAATTGACTTGTGAATAAGAAAGGTTTTGCCCTGAAACAAAAAACGAGAATGTTAGAAAAATCTTATGGCAATATGGCTAAGGCTGCTAGGATAACATATTGTTATGTAATGAAATAACAATGCAGAACACTATAATATGACCAGAACAGTATTACAAAGTAATATGGAAACTGGAAAAATGCCTAAATGTGAGCCGACTAGGTGAATGTAGATGGAGAGTTATTAAAAAATAGAGAAATAAAAAGTAAGCTATATAGTATTTTTTTGTTTGTTTGTCTGTTTGTTTTTGAGTCAAGGTTTCACTCTGCCACCCAGGCTGGAGTGTGGAGTCACAATTACAGCTCACTGCAGCCTCTACCTCCTGGGCCAGGTGATCCTTACACCTCAGCCTCCTGAGTAGCTTGAACTACAGGAGCATGCCACCATACCAGGCAGATTTTTAAAAATTTTTTATTTGTATAGCTAAGATCTTGTTATGTTGCCTAGGCTGGTCTCAAACTCTTGGGCTCAAGTAGTTGTCCCACCTCAGCCTGCTGGGATTATAGGCATGAGTCAACTTGACCAGCTCAGTGTGAACTTTTAAAAGGAGGAGAGAGAGCTTATTGCATTTACAGGAAAGCTGAACATGATTAAAATATGATAACCTCTGAGGATGAATCATCATATTTGAAGAGCTTTAGGTATTGGCAGCCAGGTTAGACAAATGATCAACCAAAATGTCATTATTCACTAAATATGTGGGAAGAGGGGACTCGTGTTTTCCTGCTTGTGTTAATAATGCACATATTCATTGAGGCTAGAGAAAGGAATGGAAATTTAAATAAAATTTAACTATATATTACACAGAGCTCATCCTGAGAGATGATGTTCAAGACAATGAAAAGTTAGGCCCAAGGAAAGAACATGAGGAGGCATTTATAAAGGATGTTGGAAGAAAAGGACAGCTTGGTGGTTAAAAACAAGTGAGGAGTAGATTGGTGATGACACTACTATTTGGAGTGATCTTCTAAGGATGCATACATATTCTTAAAGGATAGTGGTCTATATGCTTTCAGAAGAGAAAGTCTCCATTTTTCTCAAATATAACCTCTAATCTGCGTATCATCATCTTTTTCAAAGTATTTCATAAAACTAACTTGTATTTCATCCCTACCATTCCATACTCTGGGAATTATGATGTGAAGTAGGTTATCTTAAATATGGCAACACTCTTCTTTTAAGTATTCCTATTACAATTAATGTTGTATGATATATCTTGTATGTATAGTATTAATCGAGAGCAGAAATAATGAAAAGTAGTAGAGACCATTTAATATGCACAAATGATGTGCTGAAATGAGGTCTTCTTTGAACTCTTATAGTCATTTAAAATGGAAATATCTTTCATAGATCTTCAGGCAAAGAGAAAGCAGTGGTCTGCAGCACTCTATACCTTAGGCTTCACAGATCGTATTTGAAGAAAATGCAATCTAACTTTCATCTCTGTATTTACAACTACCTGTGTGTCTGTGTTTGTATAGTTTGTATTTTTAATTGAACTATAATTAATGCACTGCATACATTTACATTACAAAATTGATAGGTTTTGTTGCACATACATATATATTAATATGCATTAATATAGATGATTTTATGCATGTATCCATGGAATTATCATCATGGTCAAGATAATACCAAAGGTTTTCTTGCACACTTTTGTAATAACTCTCTTCAGCCTATCTACCCCTTCCCCAGGTAATCACTGATTTTCTTCCTGTCGTTATGGATTATTTACATTTTTTAAAATTTTCTGTAAATAGAATTACATAGATTTTGTTCTTTTTGTCAGTTTCTTCCATCTAGCATAATTACTTTGAGAAATTATTCCTTTTTTTTGTTTTTGCTGAGTAATGTTCCATTTTATATAATGTGGGATATAGAAGATATATTTTTGTGTTTCTTCACAACTGAGGTTTTAGAAATAATATTTGTTGAACACCTGGGAACGTGCACTAAGGGAAATCTTGGGAAATTAATTTACAACCTTATGTATAGTGAGAACTCCAAGAAGACTCACTTAGCTTTCAGGGCACTTGCTTATATTTGAAGAGACATTGGGGCCTAGGACCTTGGAGATGTTTCTAGGTTGTAAAAGCCAGAGACACTGACTTATTTGGTCCTTGGAAAGATAGATTTTTATTCCAAATTATTGAAGTGAGACTCTAATCTTTTCTATTCCATTTCCAATGAGCAAAGGTTTTTGTTTTTTGTTTCAGGAGGGGATGAGACAACATCTATCTCTTCCTCCTGTATATAAGGTAGGAAAATCCATTCGAACTTTCCTTCACCTAAAGAGGGTCTGAGCATTGGTATAAAGAGATTATTTGATCTGGGTTTTATCACATCACCACAGGGATAATAACTCAGGGAAAGGGTTGTGACAGTTAATGTTGTGATGATAACAATAACGAAAATAGTTATTTTGTACTCACAGTCAATCAATCAAGATAAAATTAATAAACATAAATAATAAAAACAACATGTATATACAAGAGTTTGTGTGGGTCTGTTTCTAGGTACCTTATTCTGTTTTATTGATCTATTTTTAAAACTTTTTCCTCCAGTTCCACACTAATTTTCTGTCTACTTGTTTTTATCAATTTTTATGAAAAAAGTATTAAAATGTTGAAGTTTATTTGTAGGTTTTTTTCGTTTCTTCTTAATGTTCTATTAGTTTTTCTTTACGTACTTTGAAGTCCTTGAAAGTGTTTAAAATCATTATGTCATCTTTATCAACTTCCCTTTTATTAATTTCATATTAGTTTTTTTGTGACCTCTGGTAATATTCGTTGTTTTGAAATCGACTTTGATGCTAATATAGTTATCATGGTTTTCTTTTTATTAGTTAGTGCAGTATATTTTTTCTAATACTCTTGTAAACATATTTGTACCTTTATATTTGAAAACTATTTCTTGTAAGCAGCATATATTTGGGTCTTTCTGTTTTTATTTAATATGACCCTCTCTTTTTTATTACAGTACAGACACCATTAATATTTAGTGTAATTTATTCACATTGGTTTAAATCTTATTCTTTATTTCCCATTTGTCCCTATAGGTTTATGGCTTTTGTTCTTTTCTTCTTTTTCTCTCTTATTTTAGTTTTGTTGCATATTTTAGGGTCTGATTTTTCCCTTATTGACTTATTCTCTCTCTCTCTCTCTCTCTCTCTCTCTCTCTCTCTCTCTCTCTATTTTTTATTTTAGTTGATGTCTCCGGATTTATATATATCTAACTATCACAATCTAACTCTTACATGATACTATACTAACTTCAGGTTAGAACCTTAAAATAGTACATTAACATTTGTCCTGTCTTGAGTGTTCTACTTTTATGTTGGAAGTATACAACTTCTATGTTACAAGTGTATAACTTTTATGTTAGAAATATATAACTTCTAACCTTGTACTATATTATTTCTATTCTGTTTGTAAACAGTCAAATACATTTTAAGTATATTTAAGTGAACTGATTAAGAATCTTATATATTTACTGATGGGCTCCATTTATTGTGTTCTATATTTCTATGTTCAGATTCATGTTTTCATTTGGTATAATTTTTCTTCTGCTTGGAGGATTGCTTTTAACATTCCTATGATGCAAGTGTACTGATGTTGTATTTGTTAAGCTATTATGTCTAATAATAATGTCTTTATTTTTAAAATGTATTTTTACATGACATTAAATTGTAGGTTTATAAGTTTTGTTTTCTTTCAGTACTTTAAATATATTGTTCTACTGTCTTTTTGTATTTTTTTCTGATAAGTCTGTTATCCTAATTTTTACTTCTCTGTAGCTCATGTGTTTTTTCTTTTTCTGGATTCTTTTATTTTTTTCCCCACTGACATTCAGCAATCTGCTAAAAATGTTCTTTGATTTAGTTTTCTTAATATTCTTGCACTTGAGCTTTCTTGGATTTCTGGTACTTTGTTTATAGTTTTCATCAAATTTGGTTTAAAAATGTCCTTTATTTCATCAAATATTTGTTCTGCAACTCTTCTTCCCATCCTCTTTATATATTTTATATAAAGTATGTTATCACACAGCTTACTGGTGCTTGATTACTTTCATAATTATTCATTATTTCAGTTTTATTTTATATAGTTTCTACTTTTATATTGTCAAACTCACTATTTATTTTTTGCAGTGTCTAATATCTCTTCAATTTCATTCCGTGTCTTTGTCATCTCCTATATATTGTAGTTTTTACTATAATTTGCTAGAATTTGGATTTGGGTTTTTTGTTATATTTCATGACTTTAATTTTTTGAGCTTTTTGGATACAATTGTAATTAAGATTTCAATGTTCTTGTCTGCTAATAGTAACATTTCTGTCAATTCTTGTTTGGTTATATTGTCCTGCTTTTCATGTATGCATGGTTGTCTTTTATTGACTGGCAGACATAGTGAACTTTGCCATGTTGGATGCTAGATACTTTTGTATGCCTACATATTTTCTTGAGTTTTTCTGAGACTCATTTAAATCATTTTAAAGCAGTTTGATCCTGTCACACTTTACTTTTACCTTTTGTTGAATGGGACCAGAACAGTGCTCAGTCCATGGCTAATTATTTCCCAATACTGAGACAACATCCTTCTTTGTTATTTACCTAATACCCATGGTTTATGATGTTTTCCAGTTTGAATGATTAGAACAGGCACCTATTTCCAGTTGTGTGTGTGTGTGTGTATGTGTGTGTGTGTGTGTGTGTGTGTGTGTGTGTACGTGCATGCGCTGCCTACTGTTTCCTCCTGCAGATCTCTTGAGTTCCCTCTGTGTGCAATAGTTAACAGTCTGTACTACGATCTCTCCCCTCCTTCATCTCCCTAGAATTTTAACTCTGCCTCTTTAAATCAAGAAATTCTTCAAACTTGAGGCACTGTCTAAAAGCTCTATCAAAGTAGTAAACTGGGATAATCCTATGGCTCATTTTGTTTGTTTACTATATCCTAGGAAACGATGCCTATGTCTCTTCTTTCCCAATGTCTCGTGTCTACTGTTGTTTAATCCATGTGTTTGTTTGTCTGCTTATTTTTATGAAGGGGGTTCTTATTTCTCCATTTTGATTGGAAGTGTAAGTTTATCTACCTTTTTTTAAATCAAATAAAACAGGAGTACAAAATCTTGTACTAAATAATGACAGATCCAGGCCTGTTGGAAAAAGTATTAGCTATTGGAAAGATTCTGAAACAGAGCTGTGTTTGAATCAAAGATTTGTATTTAACCTTATAGAGACTCAACTTTCTCATCACATATAAAGGTCCTACTAGGGTGGTAGTTGCTTAACAAATTGCAGTTTATATAGTCTTTCCTTGGTTTGTGTAATGTTACCTTTAAAAAACAATTGAATAAGCATGTTCTCTTGATTATAGATAAACTAAGTTGCTTAATTCTGAGTCCAATTAACTGTACCATTTCAGAAAAATTGTGAAACACTAATTTTACATGTATCTCTTGAGTATAAGTATTTGATAAATATTTTTCACTCTACACATCTTTAGCATACTTTTAATTTTAAAATATTATCTCTTGGAGATTTGGCCAGCAAAAACTCCATTCCCCACTCCTCTTGAACTTACTTTTCTAAAGACACAGAAGTTTTAGAATTTAGAAGAGGACACAATGTCTAACGAACTTGCCTTGGCCATGCATACCTCAGAGGTTTTAGTCTCCCTATTGAGCAACTAGAGAGCGTCCCCTTCTCCCACACTTTATAAGAAAAGTCTTCTTCATTTTCCTGATTAAGGGCACTTTCTTCATGAAGTATTTTGGTACCATGCATTGGCTGTCTTTAAATCCTTTTCTTACTTCTCTCACACAGACAGTACAACACATTCTGGCTTTTATACCTACATATTTGTTTACTTGTGACTTCTTTCATGAAGACACTGGACACTGCATAGATTAAAAAATATTGCTTTGTTCAATCATCATGAGTCCTGGTAGTTGGGTGTAAGTGAAGAGATTGCTTATTAGTCAAAGGCCTTGCAGTTTCTGTGTCAAGGTTGAAGTAACTAGAGCATCCAGGCATATCTTCCTATACATAAATCTTCTTGCAACTTCTCTAGTTGCAACTTAGCCTTCCCAATTCATCATATTTACTACCCCAAAGTATGTCCAGTATCCAACAGCCTTTCACTACTTCCATGGCAGTCACCTTGGTTTAAACCCAATCCTGTCTGGTTAAATATGACAATAACCTCTCAGCTAGTCTTCCTGTCTTCACCTCAATCCTGCCTTTGTTTTTGTCTCAGCAGAGAACCCAGGAAGTTCTGTCCAAGGTAAGATCAATCTTGTTAGTTCTTTGATAAGGGATCTCCTATTGTTTCTTGTCTCACTCTATGTAAATCTGAACAGTGTCTGATAAATTGTAAGAACTAAGTAGATATGTGTTGAATTATTAAAGGATATAATGATATACGTAACAAGAGGATTTCTTCTTTCACATTTCAGGGAAGTGAAAGTTTTTAACTAGTTCTAGTTAATTCCTCCCAAGCACATGTGGGTAGCTTTCCCTTTTATAAGGTCACACCTGTGGATGTATAGACTTCACTTCATCTTAAGAAGTTAAAAATTCCCAGGGATGTCAAAGCAAGGATTGTCTGAGATTAGTTGGAATAGGTACCAGTGAACTCCAGGGGCATAGAATATCCCTCCTGTCGTGTAGTCATGGGTCACCTTTCAATATGTGGGTCATTGTCAAAGGAAGACCTGTGGTAAACACAGTGGGAAGTTCAAGTGATATACAACATAGATAATTTATAATACTCTCAAGGGGCAGCTAGATGGCCTGTGGGCCCTAACTGGGTTTAAATACAGCTCTCAGTGACTAGCAATAGAATATGACTCCTGGAATGGGGGCTAATGAGAGCGAGTGCTATCTCCATTTCTCACCACATCACAGTGTTTCAGGTTTGGTTTCTTCATTTCACCCCTCAAAATTTGCGTCCCTCCCATTTTGCCTTCCAAGTTGCCCTATGAAGTCTATTCTCTTCTTGGAAGTAGGAAGACTTGATTTTGCTCATAGAATGTTTTATTATGTATTTGTTTATACACATGAACTTTTTCTTTTCCCTCAGATTAGAGCTTTTAAAAGATGCACATCAGCAATTGACTCCTCTTCTGTTATCTACTGTGTTATGTTTTCCATGGAATTCTGAATAATTTAATGGGAGATGATGTGAAAAAGAAAGGTGGTTTGGGTTAAAGAAAGGCTTCTAATCCTACAAGATAGCTCTGCAAATAAATATCCAGAAATTTTAATCATTACAGCTAAGAGTGGGTGGTTAACCAAGTTCAACTGTAGCTGCTAATAGTAATATAGTGGTGTTAGTTCTGGGCTATGATGCAATAGTAGTAGTTTCAAGACAGAGGTAATTACTGTAGTTGTACCTACAGAGTAAGACACCAGCCTGTAGTAGAAAATAAGACATCAGTGTCCCAGCCAAATGGGCTGGTTTTTAGGAAGGCTCCAGATACTTTTGTTTTGTTTTCCCCTCCAAGAGAGAGTGCAGTCGAAAAAAGAAGGCTATGTTTGTTAGGATACTTATCCTTGTCAAGTCCTTTGCTGGATATTTTCCATAGAATATTTTTATTAAATCTTTGTGATCAAAGTTGCTATGAGCCTTCTAGACAGACCAAGCTTGAAAGAGAAAAAATACATTTCAAACCTCAGAGAATGATTTTTTCTTAACCTCTATAAGGCTTAGTCAAGCAGATGAGTTTAAGCCTGAGGTGAACCCAAGTTGTTGTTTTTAAGTCCCAGTAGCTGAGTGAAGGCAGGGTGGCAACTGGGACACTTGACACCCCATGATCTGGGCATGGTCAGGCCACTGGGATCCTGGTAATCACTGACTGCTTCATTGTATCAACTAGGCAGTAGACTGCTTTGTCTAATGAAAAAGTCATGGACTTTTGGGTAAGAGCTATGACTTCATCTTGAACACTATTTTATTTTTAGGATATAATTTTTGATAGTAGGAAAAAATAGAATCTTTTGTAAAATAATAATGAGAATTAAATTATAACATAAATCAATAACTCCTCACAAGACTTAGGACTTACTAGGTTATTCTTAATTAGTCTCTTTTATTTGAACTTCTGTGCCCTACAAGGCCACAGCACAGAGGTTCTCAGTAATGGATGGACATCACAATCACCCACAAAACTGAAAAATAATATTTGACAAAATTAGACCCCAAACCAAATCTGGCACAGGATCCTGGCATCTACATAATATTGAAAAATTCTCATAGCATATCCAAATGCAAAATCGGGTTAAACATTTCTTGTCTAGTATAATGCTGAGGTTCATAAATGAAATATTGGTTAATTGAACATGTAGTAATAAAATGAAGAGACATGATGAATAATTTTGCACATTCAGATAACGTGTAACTTGAGAGACCTGTGTAGCACATTGTGACTTGGGTAAAGAGTCTGAAGGAAAAAAAATGATATTTGCTAAAATTATTAGCACACATTGTTAGCACCATTGTAGATGAACTGCCAGGAATTTCAGCCTTAAAGATTTTAGGGATGGAAACAAAGTGTTTTGCAACAATAAGGGAAATAAAATTTCAGAATTAGTTTTCTTTTTATTTTATAATTAGGAACTATTGTATTGATCTGTAAAGTATGTGTCCTTCCTTGTAATATTTAATTATCATTCTTCAAGGGAAATAATCTAAGAAGGTGTAAAGTCATATCAAAGACTTAATACTGAAATTAAATACAACTTTGAGTTATTCTGACACAAATTAGTTTAATATTATTTCCTACAAAGACACACATTGCCAACTCTTGACATAAAACATGGAATACTATTTTGATGTCATCCTACTAAGTTTACATAATGAAACCAAGCCTTCCTAGGATTAGCTAGAAAGAAGTGGTCTCAAGGTAGGTGGAATGTGAAGCTTCTAGAATACTGATTTTTAGATAGATTTCCTTAGTATAAGACTGGCATTTTGACTTAGAAGCCTAACAAACAGTTGTGACTTGGTAAATGTTTGCTGGTGATTAATTCATTGGACATCAAAGATCCTGATGAAGTCACGCTAAGCGAGTCAGCTGTTGAGAAAAGAAATAGCCTGGGCCACATAGGCTTTTACAAGATGTCAGCCTGAGCCACACTTGGCTTTTACTAGATGTCAGCGTTTTTACTTCTGTTTCATGGCCATAGCTTATTGAACCTGCTCAGAGGGTGTTACAGAAAGGAGCTACTGGGAATTGTAGCTGAGGTTCCCATCAGAGTGGTAGAAAGGATAAAGCCAGGGCACCAGGCTTCTTGAGACTTAATAACATTCCAGGGTGAGGCAGCCTTGAGGGAGAAAGAAAGTCTTCAAGGTACCTTAGCATAGTCCTCAGAGTTTCACATAAATTCCTACTGGGCAAAGTAGGCCAGGTCTGTTTTTATACAACTGTCAGCTAAGAATAGTGTTTTAAATATTTAAAGGGTAAAAACAAAGCACAAAAATATGTGACTAAGAACATGTGTTGCCTACACATCCTAAAATATTTATTGTCTGGATCTTTACAGAGAATGTTTGCCCACTCTGGTCTACTTAAGCCTTCTGTACCTTTCACTGAGAAGAGGAAAGAAATATTTTTTTCCTCATGTAGTTTGGTGAACTTGAGATTCTCAAGTCTAGACACCAGCAGGAGTCATTTTTGCCACTTTAAACATTGCGTTGACCCTCAGGTTGTATGTGTTTGTTCATACAGTTGCTCATTCATTTTCTAATCCTTTTTATTCAGAAAGATTGATAGTTGGAAATAGACACATATATAACACAAAGAAAACATCAGAAATAGTTGAACACGGGGAAAATCAAAAAATAAAGGTGAAATTTGAAGAGCAGAGAAAATAATGGCACTCCCCAACCCTCCATGCTTATTCGAATACTAAGGCTCATTCCAGTTCCTAGGGAATTGAATGATCTGTATAAATGTTCCCGGAGATGTGCATTGTTCCAAAAAATCTATAATGTCTAGAGAGGAGCATTATAGAGGTAAGTTGTTAAAATAATTACAAATAGATATTCATTTTACTGAGTTGTTTTTAATTACATTTTGGGTGTTATATAATTAAAAGAAAAATATCTTCATTGATACCATAATTATACGCTGATCTTTGTTTCTTCCCTTCAAATTTGCAAGTGACCAAGAATTGCTATATTAAACATCTTGTTACATGAACTCACAAATGAAAACTGAGACTGCCAGATTTAAGAGGTTCCCAAAGGAGATAAACTAGGACATGAGGGGGAAAAAATCCAGTGTCTTAAAAATCATGCTATTGGCAGCAATAAGACATTTTATACAGAGAAATTTTAAATGGGTTCTATTCCTCTTTGAAACATTTGAGCAGACATGGAGCACAATTCATCAATTTTACTATCAAAACCTTTTCTTGCAACAGAAAATTGTTCCAAATTAATTCTCATGATAAAGCTTTTAATAATGAATAAAATATAATGCTAAAAGTATTACGTGAACAGACATAATAAAAATGGTATCCAAATCCATCATGAGTTTCAGTAAATCATCTCCATCAGCTTACTTCCTTTGAATGCAAGAGACCGGTGATATTATTCTTCCCTGTGGATGTTTTGATGATGTATAATAGAAAAATAAAAGTGCACTAAGATTTAAGGGAAAGGCAAAGCACAGTGAGGAAACTACAGACAGCAAATAATTGAATCAAGCTACTTAGGATACAATACAAATGAGCTACAGTAAATGAGAAGAAAGCAAACTGTACGTAGTTGTGTTACAAAATGAAATACATTAAGTAGAAGAGAAAGAAGAATTCGTTACTTGTGGTAAGTAGCTGCCACAGTCATGTTAACTTTCATTCTGAGTAGTTGTCAAAGTCAGATGGTAACAGGTTACAGACCTTTGTTGTAAGTGATTTGACTCTATAGTAGCATATAGTGAAACAAGTAATGACACTTTACAAAGCAAAACAAATGGTTACTTTTATATTTGAATGAAAACTTCAGTTCCAATGAATTCATGATAATTTGGGTTTCCATTCTGATGACTGGAAAATCAGAGTCATGATTTAACAAGATTTGCACTGGAAATGTCTCAGAGCTAACTCCATTCTAGGATTTCTTAAGACTTCAGTTTCTTGTCCACCTTTGCCAATATTAAAAGATGTGAGAATGTTTGAGAACTTCATTCTGGACTCTTTCTTCCTTTTTTTTTTTTTTAAGATTTAAATTCTAGCATGCATTCAACTTCACATATGTTCTTTAGGAGACCTGGAAGTTTTCAGAAGTTTTCTTGTTTATTATTATTATTATTATTATTATTATTATTTTTTTTTTTTTTAGGGAGTAGTAATTTACCCAGAAAACAATGTATAGAAATGATGCCAAAATGTCCCCAATCTTGCCAGTGTATTTATTTTATGTGTGCCTAGTGTCCTAGAATGTCCTTTAAGCTAGTTTACTGTTACTTAAATTTATACACAAAGAACACGTTATTCTTATGTGAAATGTTCATATATATTTATCATTACTTACATTTTTAATTGTTTTATATTAAATGGTACACTTTAAAGAGGTATGATTTTTAGACAACTTCTTTGAAAACTGATAAACCTGGACCAAGGATCTGCTGTCTCCATCCATATTCTCCCATAAAACATATTTCATCCATGAACTTACTGTTAGCCTCTGGAAATTACTTTTTTCTTCTGTGGTATAGAAGTGTTAAAAAAGACCTATATATCTAATAACATAAACTCTATGGTCACATTATTTAAAAAAAGTGGTCACTATTTTGTAGCAATAGAAGCTTTAATAATTTACGTAAATAAATGAATATTATCTAAAAGCTATCTAAAGCTTTTGAACCAGTTTTCCTTAGTGGCATAATTAGAAGAGATGCTATTACCTTGAATTAAGCTAAAGCAGACACTTCTTGAACTCAAAATCAATCTATTTCTACATTTAAATTAGAGCTAACTTATAAAAAATTTCATCTTATTATGTCCCCTTATGTTTATCAAGAACTAACTATTGGGAGAGATACCAGTAAGGAAGAGATGGGATATGGGAGAAGTAAACAAAAGCTAAGAAAAAATTTTTAAATCAAATTTCAAATTTTGTGACATAGGTGTGTAATTTCTACTTCAGTTTTTTTGTTGACTGCAGATTATCAGCTTTTATTTCTGAAAAAATTGGGAAACAATTTAAAGCATATCACTTATTTCCAAATGAAGTTGTGGATTTATAAAAATAAAATTCGTGCAATAATAATACTCCTGGGTTATTTCTTAATGATGCTGTCCATATATAAAGTGTAGTTAGTAGCACACAATTTACTCTGTAGAAATTTTACCACCTTCTGTTACCATAATATATCTTATCCCTGATTAAGGATTTTTATTTGTTTGATGAACTCCTACAACACAGCTGGGACTTTGAGAACAACAGTCTTTATCCAAAGAATTATGTGTCTAACAAAAAAACAATTAAAGTATCATACTAATTGAATCATTTGTCAGTGATTTAACTTTTTAAATTTTGGGATAAATACTAAAATCTAGGTATTGGGCCTGGGGTTTTCACATATTTTGCCTAATTTTGTTATCAAATACCTTTTGTAGATAGATATTGTGTTAATCCCTGTGAAGAAACACACTCAGAGAGGTAAGTTTACCACTCTAATCCAATATGTGATATTGTCTGAATTCAATGAAAAATAATCGAGTCTGGTGCTTTTTAACATAATTTTATAATAATCCACAAGAAATTGACAAAAATGCATGTTTGCAGTTGCTACAAGCCCTATGTGTCCTTGAATGAGAAAATAAAACAATAAGGAAAAATTGTGTTCCGTGATATAATGAATATTTTACAGGAAAAAAAACCTTTTCCTGTTGTAGAGTATGGTTAAGCCAAAGAGGGCCAAATGAGGCTCAACAAAGCAAGAGACAAGAGCATGTAGTCCATATTGACAAGGTAATAGATGACTGTGGAGGGTGTCACCATATGAAAAGATGAGAGGTTGCGTTGTTGTAGCTGACTTGATTGCTGAATGAGCATCATTTCCAAAGTCGTGATCATTGCCTTGACATAGCCAGACCAGGGTGACTCCACTTTTGGGAGATAATTAGTCATTGCAGATGACAAACTTTCACCTTGTCGTCCTCAAGTTGCATCAGAATGACATTCAGAATGCCCAGTGAATTTAGAGAAAATATAGTTATCAGTTAAATAGCCCTTGTGACACTATCCTATGATATCTCACAGCAATTTACATAAATAATTAATTGCAGATGTAGTTACATGGCTCTGAAAATATAAGAAAGGAAGAATTCGCTAGAGCTACTGAGTGATATATAAATTACACATATTATGTTTCTTTGGGTACCTGGTTCAAGGGCCTTCCTGTTTCTGGGAGATCAACCACAGCCTTCTAGTCGGGATTCCACCTGAACTCTCTCTGCTAAAATTATGTTTGTGGCTCTAATGGATTTGTTCAATTCACTGCTGGAAAGAAACTGAAAAGCTGATGAAAACTGTATCATTTTCAATTTTTAAAATGGCTTTTAGGTCCATACTAATAAATTTTGAAGCCATAGTTCATAAGTTTTGGTTTAAGCACATAATTCTTATTTTGTTTACTGTCTCAAGAGTCTTAGCATAAAATGCTACTCTCATCATTCTAGACCCTTAAGAAAAATTACCTGCCAGCTTAAATTAAAAGTCATTTTTGTAAAATATGTTAAGAAAAACTTCTCTTGTTCAAAAGTACTAAACAAACCACAAGCCTCTTGTTCACATATTTTAAAATGTACACAGGAGGATAAAAAGCAGTGAAGAGTACATATTCCCACTTATTTATTACCCTATATATTACTATATGAAGAACTTTATTTGTTATAAATAATGCTATGAAAAACACTTACTAGAGGGTAGTATGGTGAAACAAAATGTGCAATGCACGAGATAATTCTAGAATAGTTTGTATCACTCTTAGGTAATGGTTTTGAACATGTTATTTAACATTTTAATTTTCTTATTTATAAAACAGGAATAATAACAACACATAGTTCCCATTAATTGCTTTTTTGGGGGGGGGAGTGGAGTCTCACTCCCTTGGCCAGGCTGGAGTGCAGTGGCAAGCTCAAGGCCACCACAGCCCCGACCTGCTGGGATCAGGCAATCCTTCTGCCTCAGCCTTCCAAGTAACTGGAACTACAGGCACACGCTACCATACCTGGTTAATTTTTTTAAAAAATTTATTGTAGAAATGAAGTCTCATCAAGTTGCCCAGACTGGTCTGGAACCCCTGGGCTCAGGCAATCTTCTCACCTCCCAAAATGCTGGGATTAAGGCCTGAGCCATGGTGCCTGGCTGCTGATTGATTTTTACCGCATTTATTTTAAAAAAGAATATCTAGGAACTTCACACTGCTACGTAGAACCTTTCTGAGTATTATTATCACTATCATCATCATTATTATTATTATTTTGAGTGGGAGTCTCACTCCATTGCCCAGGCTGGAGTGCAATGGCATGCTGACGGCCACCCCAGCGTCGACCTGCTGGGCTGAAGCGATACTTGCGCCTCAGCCTTCCAAGTATCCAGAACTACAACACATGCTACCATGCCTGCCTAATTTTCTGATGTATAGATGAGGTCTTGCCAAGTTGCCCAGGCTGTTGTTGAATTCGTGTTCTCAGGCAATCCCCTAACCTCAGCCTCCCAAAATGCTGAGATTACAGGCTTAAGCCACCGCACCCGGCAGAAATTTTGATTATTTACCTACCTTATGTTTGAACTCTGAATAATTTGGCATTACACATCTATTTTAAGTACGTTGTTCAGAACTGGACACGATCTTATTACAGTTGTCATGGCTGTGTTCAGCAGAAGCAAACTGTATCTATTGTCTATAATTCTACTAATTCAGCCTAAGCTTTAAATGACATTTTGTAGCAGCTAGAATTGATGGTTAACTTATTCATTAACTTGTGCATTCAGCAAATACTTAATGAATGTCTATTGAGTACAAGACTTAAAGTTGTAAGGAAACAATGATCAGTGAGCCTTTACATTTTAGTGAAATGCATTTAGTGAAAACCCTTTTTCTTAAGAGCTTTCATTAAACCATGGTTTCTGTTGGAAATTATCAAGTAATTGTATAACATTGTGTTTCTCTTATTCAATTCCATCTTGTTAGATTTTGTTTTGTTTTGGTATCTACTTTACACATTTTGCATGTTATTTCAGCATTTGAGGAAAGTATCTCCCGGAAACTCCTGTACATCAGATGCTGTTGTATTATGTGTTCATCCATCAACCTCCTCTTGAGGGAAATTCTTAAGCTACAATTGAATCAGGTCTGGTGAATTTTTGGGGCATGCTAATAAACCCTCTGAAGTGCTAACTGACATCGCCTTGTGGCAGTAATTCCTGTTCTAGATGAAAAATATCATAGAAATACCAATAAGATAAACAAAAAATGTAGACAAAAATAATTTAAAATAAAAAAATGCAAAAGAAGTCAAGAAACATCTATTTATAGCCTGGAAAAAACACTGTTGTGCTCAAAATTTTATTAGATGATGTGATACAATGAGAATTAAAGACAGGTACAGTCCCAATCCTCTTGAAGTTTACAGTCCAGTGGGGAAGACTAACATTAATCAAATAATACATATAATCACACAGACATAATTAAAAATGTACCTCTAATATAATTTTTGAAAATAATATATTTTAGAGATACACACTGAATTATTTGAGATGAAATGTGAATTGTCTCAAAATAATCTGAATGGGAAATGGGGGAAAGCATAATGAAATGAGACTGTAATGAATTGCTAGTTGTAGGATGTCAGTCTGTTTGTGCTGCTATAGCAAAATACCATAAACGACGTGGTTTATAAACAACAGAAATTTAATTATCACATTTTAGAGGTTGGGAAGCCCAAGATTGCGACACTTGCAGGTTCTGAGTCTGATGAAGACTGACTTTTTCATAGATGGCACCTTCCCACTGTGTCCTCACATATTGGGAGGGACTATCTAGCTCTCTGTGGTCTCTTGTACAAGAATGCTAATTCCAATCATGAGGGCTCCATCCTTACGATTTAACTACCTTACAAGACCCTAAAAGGGTGATTTAATCACCTTCTATCTTAAAAGGTGATTTAGTCACTAAAGATCACACCACTTAATACCATCACCTTGGTGGTGAGGATTTCAATATATGAATTTGGGGAGAACACACCCTTCAGACCAATGCTGATGTCTTAGTCCTTTTGCTGCTATAATAAAATACCATAAACTGAGTGGCTTATAAACAATAGAAATTTAGTTCCCCCAGTTATGAG
Organism: Tarsius wallacei; assembly: GCA_963574415.1. Classification (NCBI taxonomy): domain Eukaryota; kingdom Metazoa; phylum Chordata; class Mammalia; order Primates; family Tarsiidae; genus Tarsius; species Tarsius wallacei. The sequence continues at coordinate 17,655 of CAUYQG010169662.1, read as the reverse complement.
GGCTGAGTGGAAAGTCCAAAATCAAGGTGGCAGATACTGTGTCTGATGAGAGCCCGGATTCATAGGCAGCCATCTCTTCAGTGTATTCTCACGTGGCAGAAAAGGAAAGATAACTCTCTGAGGACTTCTTTATAAGTGCACTAATCCCTTTTAACTAGGTTCTTATGACCTAATTGTCTCCCAGAGACTCCAGCTCCTAATCTATCATCACCTTAGGGGGGTAGGATTTCAGCATATTGATTATGGGGGACACACACATTCATTGTATCTTAGAGCTGGGTGCATGAGGTTTCATTATTTTACTCTCTCTACTTGTATGTCTTTGAATATTTGCTGAAATAAAAAGTTGTAAACCGAAAAAAAAAAACCCCAAAATTAATTCTGACAAGTAGTATAGGGGAGAGGTAGCAAGTTTGCTGAGAGCATGTAATAGAGGGATTTTATAGAATCAGGGAAGTTTAAAATGGCCTCTGACAGACAGAAGGATGAATGAGAGTATAGGGACCAATAGATACAAGGTTCTACTACAGATGGACCAATATTCGGTCTGAGAGACAAAGGGAACTAAAGTGGCTGGAGGACTTTGGGATGGTCAGGAGGAAAGGGTAGTAGGTGTAAATGGACAATGAGGCACATGCCATATGAACAATTATCTTTTTTGTTTGTTTGTTTCCTAATAGCAATAGGAAGCCCCTGAAGAATTTTAAGCATGGAAGTGGCAAAATCACATTTCCTTTTTGAAAAGATTGTGCTGGCTGCTGTGTGAAAATTGATTGTAGGGGGCTGGAGGGATGCAGGTGGACTTGTTAGAGGCTGTCGGTTTCTCCAGAAAACATCCTTGTTACATTAGCACCCTAAAGCTTCAGTTTCCTTAAGTTTAGACAAACAGCCTTCCCTGTTGATTTTTATCACTTTCATATTCTATAATTCTATCTGCTTCTCTCCAGCTTTTCTTTTATCTTCCTAGTGCAAGTCTCCTTCATCTCCTGTCTGGAATATATATAACAGCCTCAACACGCCAGCTGCATCTACTATGCAGAAGCATTCTCTGCCCAGAATACTTGTCCTTTTAAAAATGCATATTCCATGAAGAGTTTTTGGCACAATTGTTTTGGGTTATTATATTTTAACTCCAGTTGAATTCCATAGTTCAAATACGTGTATGGTAGGGTTGCCAGAAAAAAATACTGGACATTCAGTTAAATCCAAATTTTAGATAAACAATGAATATAAATTATAAATAGTCCTCAAAAATTGAGACATACATATACTAAAACATGGAACAGGCAATATTTAGGATCTGCTTCTATTAAAAATTCTTTGCTTTTTATTCAAAATTAAAATTTAACACGTCATTCTATTTTATTTGCTAAATCTGGCCACTTTAGGGGTTTAAAAGTAAGGACATGCTTTCAAGGAATCCAAACTTTGAGCCTGGGTGGCTACATCATTCATGAATAATGGACTAATGGAAAATGGAAAAATGGAAAACAATGAAATAAATATAATTCCAAATATATTGAAAGTTAAAATGGAATATCACATCCAACACATATGACAGAACTATAATGTTGGCTATACAGAAATAAATTCATATATGACTTTAATAAGTGGAAAATGAGTATTCTACTTGCCCCCATGAATAAAGATTGAACAAAATATTTAAGGAGTATTGGTTTGGAGGGAAGCTTGCCCAGTGTCTCAAATTTTACAGGTTCAGATCTGCCTTCAGTATATATCTCACTTGAACCAAGCCTTATCTGGATTCTTGTCCTTGGTTGTCTCTTTTTCTCTGTTAACGTCTGCAGAGATTAACACCATACTATACTAAACAGATAACCCAACAATAGTTCCTCAGATGAAAAGAGGTCTTTCTACAAAAGCTCTTTAGAGTTGACTGTAAAGTTACATGCATATAGTAACTGTGTCTACTGCTTGCCTCCCGCTTCTCCTCTCCTCTTATTATTGCATCTGTGTTGGTTTAATATTAGCTGGCAACTTATCACATTGGAAAATGGATGGATGTGGTGCACTTAGCAATTCAAAGGACATCCAATGTCTTATTGAAATATAGAAACTATTAATTTATGAATAAAACATTTTACTTAATTCTAACGTACAATTTTATCAATATAGTATTTAAAAAAAAAAAACTGCCTTTAAGTCCACTGAAAATAAAACACAAGAATAATTGCCAGTTCAGTTTGAATAATTCTGAGAAAGAAGTTCAGTAATGTTTTCTTGAAAACAGTTGTTCTAACTACTCTGATTTGATAAAGAAGTTATGTTGCTTTGATGATACAAAAGCATTTCAAATACCTTATAAAACATAATAATATTAAAGCTGCCAGCTGGGCTGGGTGGCTCAGCCTGTAATCCCGTGCCTTGGGAGGCTGAAGTGAGTGGATTGCCTGAGCCCGTGGGTTCGAGACCCGCCTGGGCAGGCGAAACCTCATCTCTACAATAAATCAAAAAAATTGGCCGGGCATGGTAGCGCGCACCTGTAGTTCCGGCTACTCGGAAGGCTGAGGCGGAAGGATCGCGGAGCCCAGCGGGTCGAGGCTGCGGTGGCCGGGAGCGGCCACTGCACTCCAGTCTGGGCGACGGAGTGAGTCTCCAACTCAAAATAAAATAAAATAAAAATAAAAATAAAGCTGCCAAATATCAAGTTGTGCTTGAAATTTCACTCTAGTTGAATAGTAGAAATATTCAAAGGTATCAGTTGAATGTATATATATTTACTGATAAAATATATTTTAGGTGAAAATAGATAATTTATTTTTAAATTTGGCAATGCTATTTTTTTAACTATTAAGAAGATTGTAGGTGCTATTAAAAAAAAACTCTCATCTACATTTTTCAAGTTTTCTTCTATTTTGTTTTTTATTTTTTATGTTTGAGTTGGATTCTCACTCTGTCACCCAGGTTAGAGTGCAGTGTCATGTTCACTGCCACTGCAGCCTCGACCTTCTGGGCTCAGGCAATCCATCCATCTCAGCCTTCCAAGTAGCTGGAACTACAGGTGCACATCGCCATGCCTGGCTATTTTTTTTTTTTTTTTAATTTATTTATTTTAGAAGCAAGTTCTCACCAAGTTGTCCAGGCTGATCTCGAACCCCTGAATGCAGGCAATCCTCTTGCCTCGGCCTCCCAAAGTGCTGGGATTTCAGGCTTCAGTCACTACTCCTGGCTTCAATTTTTCTTTTGGCAGATGTTGATGTATTATTAAACCTTTAAGTCTTTGTTTTTTAGATATGCCACCTAAAATATTGAGGAAAGTAGAATAGCATAAATGAAAATTAGTAGGAGAATCAAAAGAATATGCTTTTATTAATATAGTATATATAAGTTTAAAAGCAACTGCCTTAGTGGAGTCCCACAGGACTTCTTTTTAAGAGGTTGGATATATCATATTGATCATGAATGTCAGAAATGAAAGAATAGAGATGGATATATCTAAATGTGCAAACGACTATAATAAAATATTATGTGCAATGAAGATTCAGCAGAATTTCTGCTGAATAACTAAATGGGCCATTAAAAAGCATTAAAAAGCAAATATTCAGCGAACTGGGATCAGGAGGAAAGTTTAAATGTTAAAATGAAACACATTTGAATTTTTTAAACAAAAATCTGTATGCCTAATGGATGACTTCTGTTCATTTTATTTAGATGCAAATGATTTATCAGGAAAGGGGTATAAAAATGTTAGTAATAAGAAAGAAACTAGGCAAAAAAAAAAAAAAGATCATTGAACAATTAAACTGACACCAACAAGAATTATATTTGAGACATTGTGTAATGGAAAACAGATGGAAGGACCATTTTCTACATAAACTTAACAGGCTGGGTTCCAGGCAGCTCCAAATAAAATGTTGACTATCATCCCTTTAGAAGAGCCAGGCTTAAGCAGAATTGGGCTCTGGGTCAATTAACCAACAGCTAATTCACTCAATGACCATTCATGCATTTCTTTTAAATATACTGGTTTTAGTTGACTAGTTTTCTGTTTGTATTCATAAAATCTTTAAAACTAGTGTTTAATGTGCTCCTGATTTCCATCCATGTTGGAATAACTGGAGACCTAAGGACAGAGAAGGAGAGAGATTGAAGGGCAAAAAACACGTTTTTGATAAGAGATAAGAGAATTTTTATCAATATTCTTTATGAGTATAGGGTTTTTCATTATTTATTAATATATTCTTTATGCATATATTTATTAAAAGAGAACATGAACTTATACTAAGTAAAATTGATCTTTTGAAGAATAAATTTTTATGAAAATAAGTTCATAATTATGTATATTTATATAATTGGATATTATATTCATAAGAAATAATAATATTGTCATGGGTATTTTAGAATCTCAATAAGTATGGTTCATTTCAATTTTATTCTTATGACCCTCAATTTCTGCTCCCTTCTCTCTGTTTCTCTACCGCAGTTCTCTCTTTCTTCCCTCAGTCTCTTCGTTCCTCAATGCTAGCTTGGATACAAATGAGAAGATATCATAATAATAACATAGTTATATGATATTATTAGAATTCTTTCAGACAAACAAGTACATTTGGTGAATTTATGTGTTATCTGGATTCTGTGGATTTGTGCACTGGTTGAAGGAAGGTTTCTTTGGTTTCTTCAGTTGTCAAAAGGAAATATGATAACATTTACAGCTAAACTTATAATAAGATATAATGAATTCAATTATCTACCTATTGACTTGGAACTAGCATTTTATAATTCTTTATGGGTCATAACTATATTGGCTAGATAGTCATCAAAATTCATGATTTCAATTGATTTAGGGTTTGATTACTATTACGTAAAATGTGTAATCCAGCAATAGATTTACCATTTCACGCTGTATTTTTTAAAAAGTCTTATACATTGATATTTTTCATAGTATTTGTGTATGTGTATACAACCAATGTTTTCTTACTTTAATGAAATAACTCAAATAAGAGTGGAATATATTTTGTGTATGTGATTTCTAACTTTCCAGATAATGCTATTAAGTGTGAAAATGCTAAAATTTGAGGAAGGAATAATGCAAACTTTGCTTTCAGATTATTTTGTCTGAGAGGCTAAAAAATGCATACATCAAAATAATCTATTTCCCAATATTTTGAATAGAATGGTCTACTCAGTACTTCCCACCCCATTAGGTGTCCATTGCTGTGCTATGAATAGGTCAGTCACAGCCTTGCCTGTTTACTCCCATATGCTGCACAAATAAAGTTATATCCTATGTGTGCTAGTGTTACCAGGAGAAACAGGGTTCCTCCCAGTGTGGGAAAAGGGTCACCAGTCATGTTCTTGTGTTCATATTTGGAAAGAATTCACAAACAGACACACAGAGAAGCAGGATATGAGATTAGCTTTATTAAGCAAAGCATAGTACACTCTTAAGACAGGAGCATGGGCAGAAATAGCCAACAGAAGCTGCTGCATCAGCCCCCAGCAATTGTTGAGCTATAACTTTTATTCTTATGAGTACTGAGGGTTAAGTTTTTCGGGTGGTATTTTCTTAGAAAAGGCCAGTCTTAGGTCTGGGTTACTGTTAGTCTTCCCTCACATTGGGCAGGGGAGTTTTAGGTCTTATAAGGTCATACTGGTACAATCATGGCGTCAGATATATGATGGGAGTGGAAGACCTAGGATAATTCTATGTCAATAGTATTGTAATCAGGGACAAAGTAGGTCATGATTATCTTACGTCAACCTTGGCTATTGATGTACATGGTCCAGGTGGTCTCTATGATAGTTCCTGCCTTGATGCTCGACTTCTGACCATAGGCATCCTGAATAGAAAGATTCCTGTGTTGCAGGTATAGCTGATACGAGTCTAACAGTTATACAGGTATGAAGTTTCCTATAGCAAGGCTGTCTTGCTTGCATATGTAGGTTGCACCGATTGCTGTTGACATCAATGAGCTCAGAAGTTGCCTACAGTCCCAAGGTTTTCCTAGTCTAACATGCATACTTTATCAATCTCCTCTCTACAAGTTTAAACCCTAAAATTATTTAGGGGTGTTTAGGGATGAAGGTCAAATCATCTGCTGCTGCTTCAAGCAGAAAGTGGGCATTGACTCTACCTATCAGGACCAAACTTTTTGTTATTATTTTTTAGGTGCTGTAGGTGTGGGGTTTCACAGCTGTCTGGTCAGGTTTGTAGGCATGGAATTTGACAGTTGTTTGGTCAAGCTGGTAGATGTGAGCTGACTCCTCTGAAGGGTCCGGATGAAATCCTTGTTGTAACATCATTTTTGGAGTCTATAAGATACAAATATGACCAAAAGGTTAAAAAGACAAGGCCCAAAAATTAAAAGCAAAAGAATAGCTATTAGAGGTTTCAGCAGAAGATGGAACTAGGAGATGGGAGGCATCACGTTCTTCAATGAATCCCAGAATTTTGTTTGATTGCTTCCTTGATTATATTTAGGTAGCCAGGAGACCTGATTGTATACCTTCTCTAGGCTAATTTATACTTCCCCAATAACACTTATCCAAAAGGCACCTGTGGAATTGATCACTACACAGACCCCTCCGTCAGATGCCAAATATAGTCCGAGGGCAGTCAATTTTGCATAACTACGTTAGCTAGTGCATTTAAATAAATTGTAAGGTTATTAATTGTCATTCCATGTTCATAGACAACTGTTACTAGTGTTTTTGTGATATTATTTAGGATATTTTTATGAAGGCCATATCCTATCCATGGGGCAGGCATTCCAACAACAACTACAACTCTGAGGATGATGGCACTAACTCCAAAATCCCTTTTATTTCTTTGCTGGATCAGGAGTGCCACAGTCTAAGATAAGGAATTTCATAAAGTTAGGAACCTGTAATAATGATGTCGTTTTGGTGAAACTGGATAAGTTTACTTCTAGAGTGGTGTTAGGGAGTCCCCAGGCTGTTTGGGTAAGGTTAAAGGTAGAGACAGGAACTCCAGGAGGACATGCAGTTAATAGTTTAGTAGCAGCTTGGGAGTTGGGATGGCTGATCCAACATTTTGTCAAATTGGATCCCCAGGTGCTTCATTGTGAAAATTGGAAATAGGTATTACTATTCCAGTCTCCAAGGCAGCGAGAAATTGGCAACTCCGTTAACCACAGAAAGCAAAGAAATGTTGGCTTCATTTTTGGTGGTAAAGCAATTACTGATATGTGTCCCTGGAAGGCTGCAAATAAGCTTCAAAAATATCTACATAAAAGCCACAAATATGTATAATAGCCCACTAATGGTGAAGCAAAAGTCGCCGCATTTTCTTTCCTTTGGCATTCTTGGGAGACTTTCTTCTGAAGAGGAATTTTAGGTCCCTGACAGGTTTATAGGTGTATTCCTGGTCAGTGGTTGTAGGCTGAGCTTCTTGAGAGCTGTTTTCTTTGTCATCCTGCAAACACTCAGAAAAGGGTTTTATTTTTGATACATGTACCCAAGTTTTTACTCCCTGGAGCTTAACTGCCACGGGGAACTCAAAAGCACTGTGTGAGCCTCTCCCAGTTTGGGAAGTAATTGATTCGGAGAAGTTTTCTCCTTCCAAGTTTTGAGGAGGATTTGGTCTTCAGGCTTTACTTTTGGAGTGGGTGGAATACTGGAGGGCTTGAGGATGATTTGATTACCATTCACCCTGATTGCCTTCTGAATCTGGCCCAAATTAATGATATAGGTGAGGTAGCTTTGAATGTCAGGGTCTACAATTAGATAATTTGTTTATAAAGGCCTTTTATAGGTTATTTCAAAAGGGCTATGTTGTAGTTGCTGCTTTTGGGGCCATTTTAACCTGAAGCAAACCAATAGGTAACAATTGAATCCATGGCTGTGCAATCAATTAACAGAGCTTATTTAAAACTCTTTTGAGAGTTTGGTTAGGTCTCTCTACTTGTCCCAAAGATTAGGATCTCCAAGCAGAATAAAGATGATAAGATACCCAAAGCACTAGACACACTCTGTGTGACTTTAGACACAAAAGAGAGTTCATTGTCACTTTGTAAAGACTGTAGGAGACTGAACCTAGGAATTATTTTCTTGAGGTGACATTTAGTTAGCTCCTGTGCCTTTTAGTCCTGGTGGGGAAGGCTTTGACCCAGTCAGTAAAAGTATCCATAAAGACTCGTAGTTATTTAAATCCTTTTAAGAGAGGCATTTGGGTGAAATTTATCTACCAGTCCCTGCCAGGATAGGTACCTCAGGACGTTTGTGAGGAGACCTAGAGATAGACACAAAAACAGAGGAAACTCTTCCTCTGCAAGCCTCCTGCAGAGCAAAATATTCTCATACCTCTTCCACTCCAGCCCCTTCACAAGAGATAAGGAAGTGTAAGGTCAGCAGCATTTGAGAAGTAGTGAGCTAGCAGGAAGGGAAATCGATAGTCAGTTGACAGTGACAAAACGAAGCAAGATAGTTAAACCTTGTAAATGAATACTCAAACTCAACAATGACTGGAGAAATCTCATTTATTGTGTCCTGGTGGAGACATCAAAATCTGGTACTAGGAGAAGGACTGCTCCTCCCAGTGGGGGAGACCGGTCAATGACCAGGTTCTTTATTCATATTTGGAAAGAATTCGCAAACAGACACACAGAGACGCAGTACAAAAAAGTAGCTTTATTAAGCAAAGAAAAGAATACTCTCAAGAGAGGAGAGTGAGCAGAAACAGTCTATGGAAGCTGCTTCTTCTGCCCCCAGCTATTGTAGAGCTATAACTTTTATTTTTATGGATCCTGAGGGGTGAATTTTGGAGTGGTCTTTTCCTAGAAATGAGTGGTCTAAGGGCTGAGTTACTGTTACTCCTCCCTCATGTTGAGTGTGGAAGTTTTAGGTCTTATAGGGTCATACCAGTAGTGTCATGGCATCAGGTGTATGACAGGAATGGGGAACTACCCTAGATTAATTTTATGTTAATAATATAATGAGGGAAAAAGTGGGTCATGGTTAACTCATATTAACCTTGGCAATTGATACACGAGCTCTAGGTGGTCTTTAAGCTAGTTCCTGCCTCGGTGACCGACCTCCAACTATGGGCATCCTGGATAGATGGACTACTGTGTTGCAGATGTATCTAATAAAAGTCTAACAATTAGGTAGGTGTGAATTTTTCTATAGCTAGGCCATCTTGCCTGCATGTGTGGGTTGTACCAGCTGCTGCAGACATCAATGGGTTTGGGAGTTTTCTATAGCCCTAAAGTTTTCCCGGTCTAACATGCCTACTGTATCACCAGGATGTGAAGAAGATCGGATGCACTGGGTAGATGACACTAATAGTAATATATCATTTTCTTTAGGCCTTAGGTGTAGGTGATCACCCCTTTTTACTGTAATAACCCCTAGAAAAAAATTATAAGAGATGGTAAGTCAGTGAACCATTTTCCTCTTTGATTTCCTAAATAGAATAAAAGGAACTTAGTAACACATATTAATTCCAAATCAAATTCACAGAGAAAGGGCTGTGTTCAGAGAAAAGTGAATGAACACTACCAAGAAATAGCTCCTCCAATTCTATAATATCAAATTAGATGTAATAAGTAGAACAACTAAACACCAAGAGATTCATTTGGTGATCAAAGGAGGGTATTAATGGGTGAACTATTCCATGACTACAATGGAAATGAAATATTCACAGAGGGCTAAGGGATTATAGCTTCTATATTCTTGATTTCTGGATGTGCTGTTACCATTGTGTTCATTTGAAAGGCAGGGGGTAAGAGTTGACAGTGGTCATTTTACTAAGAATAAAGATGCTTTTAACCTGAAAATATTTATAGAAGTGTTCTAGGGAAGATAACTGATAAAACTATGGATTGAATAAATAAAAATACTGAACTTAAAAAAAATTAAAGGAAAGGTAGTTTTGTTCACTGTGATTTCATATAATTACTCAGATACAAGTAATAATAAAATATGTTTTATTAAATGCTCTTATTTATTCCTAGATAAAAATGATTCATGATACATACATAACTATCAACCTATATAACCAGGCTTTGATTCCTACTGCAGGTATATTTTTGAATTTGTACCACTCAAAATATTCCTTTAATACCTGGAGCTTGTTTTTTTTTTTTTTTTGGAGTCTCACTCTGTCGCCCAGACTGGAGTGCAGTGGCTGCTTCCAGCCACTGCAGCCTTGACCTGCTGGGCTCCAGCAATCCCTCCTCCTCAGCCTTCCAAGTAGCTGGAACTACAGGCGCGCGCTACCACACTTGGCTAATTTTTTTGATTTGTTGTAGAGATTAGGTCTCACCAAGTTGCCCAGGCGGGTCTCAAACCCGCGGGCTCAGGCAATCCACTCACCTCAGCCTCCCAAGTCACGGGATTACAGGCTGAGACACCGAGCCCGGCTAGGAGCTTGTTTTTTTAAGAAAGGACATTTGTTATTTCTTGTTTCAATGTTGATTTCTTAGTTACATTTTATGACTGGGGTGAGAAATGTAGACTTTACTTCACTTTTTGCTTTAAATTACCACAAATTCCAAACTTGTAAAATTAGAAAAATAATGATCCAAAATTATATCCTTATAATTGTGCTTAGTATTCATTTATATAGGTATTACTATATCATGTCCCAGTATTTATTTTGGAGATGAATAATCTATTAAATGGACTATGGCAAAAAGATGGCGTTAAGATTCAGAAAGGTTATCTTCCATTAAATAGTGTATGAATATAATTTGGTCAAAGTATATGTTGCTATAATAAAGGCTTTATGCAAAAATTATTTCTTGGATCCATGAGGATACTTGAAAAAAGGCATTACTTCTGGAAAATTAACCATCAGACAGGGATGAGAGATATAAAATTGAATTTTTTCAGTATATCCCAGTTCTCTTAATTTATTCAGGTCATGGTTTCTTTTAAAATCCAGATGGAGTGTATTAACATCTGCACCACTTACATGGTGAAAGTCCCTTGGTGCCCTCCCTTGATTTCTGGGTAACATGAAGTAAAGGTTACATTTCATAAATGTCTGTCAATAATTGTCTCCTTCTCTTAGCTGTCACTCTGAGCACCTGCCACTTGCTGTCATTTTTCGTTGGCCAGGTTTATCCTGTGCTGGACATGACCCTTATATAAAGACTGTGAACAGTCTTAGAATTTATCCTACTTGCAAGTGAACAAATTATCTTGCCAGTTTCATGAATGCTGACAAAAAACATGAGACACCTGGGTCAGAGACAAATGGCAGTTTATTATTAATTAGCAATATTTAGTGACCAGAGAATAAGCATTTTTGTGTCATTTTTCTAAGGCTCAATTCCTATCATGGCAAGATGATGAATAGGGTTGATTACAGAAGTGGATCCCTGAGTTTAGGAAATCCCAATTTTTTTTCATTGAACTTTAAGAAAACATGCTGAACATTTACCACAATTGGCAGCATTATCTTTATAACATCAGCAAAAACCAAACCTGTGGTTCTGCTCTGCTATGGAGAGAGACATTGTTTCTAGTTTCCAAGGCTGTATGCTATATAAGCATCCTTGAAAAGTTAGTTCAGAACAACAGGTTGTTAGGGCCTTGGTACTCAAGAATAATTATATACCAACACATTCTTACTTTCCATGGTATATCACAAAGGTTGTCAGGTCTGGCAGACTTTTATGGGAGTTTTGGTAATAAAGAAGTCTAGAAAACAATTTTATTTTATTTTATTTTTTTGGTTGGAGTCTCACTCCGTCGCCCGGACTGGAGTGCAGTGGCCGCTCCCGGCCACCGCAGCCTCGACCTGCTGGGCTCCGGCGATCCTTCTGCCTCAGCCTTCCAAGTAGCTGGAACTACAGGCACGCACTACCACACCCGGCTCATTTTTTGATTTATTGTAGAGACGAGGTCTCACCAAGTTGCCCAGGCAGGTCTCGAACCTGCAGGCTCAGGCAATTCACTCACCTCAGCCTCCCAAGGCGCGGGATTACAGGCTGAGCCACCGAGCTCGGCTGAAAATAATTTTAAAGTAAACTTTTACTCACTGTTCTCAGAAATTTTTTTTTTCCCAGCAAAAAGAATGCATAACTTGTCATGTCCCTCCTTTAGAACACTTCTCTCAACTCATCTCACCATATTGTAGAGACTTGTTTTGGGTCTGCTGAACTAATTTCTCCTCCCTCTTGGCCTAATCTTAGAAATTCAAATTTATCTTCTTAGCTGTGCAGAAAATCTGTGATTCCACTTTGTTTTACCATATCTTTCAAGCCAGAGCTTGGGCCATAGTGACAATACAGATAGGGCAGTAATCTACCACACTCAGAGGTCTGTCAAGGCATTTTCCAAAAAAAAAAAAAAAAAAAAAAAGAAGAAGAAGAAGAAGAAAGGGAGGGAGGGGAGAGGGACAAAAAGGAAGGAAGGGAGAAAGAAAAGGAAAGGAAGGAAGGAGAGAGAAGTGAGGGAGGGAGGAAAGAAAAAGAAAGAGAGAGAAAGAAAGAAAGAAAGAAAGAGAAGGAAGGGAAGGAGGGAGGGAGGAAGAAAGGAAAGAAGGAAAGAATGGAGAAAATAGCACCTTAGATTACTGTAAAAGCCAAAATGAATGTTCAACTTATTCTCCCCACTCCATCTTTGTTAACCAACCAACAATTCCTTTTAGTTAACCTCAGGACAAAACTTCTTATCAGCATTAGATGGTCGCCTGTACTTTTTAACATTTTGATTGAAGAAGGAAGTTTATATTTTACATTGTTAGAGTAAAGGGATCTCTGATGTTAAAATTAGAAACTTGAGAGAGAGAGATGAGTGATATCCCAAATGATATGACCCATATATTTTGGTTCTTATATGTTGCCTACTTTGAAATACATTCTCAATTATGTGGCTTCCAGAAATATTTCATTTTGCCTTCTTGCTTTATAAACAGATTAGATAGAATTTATTTGAAAACAAATCTCAAGTAAAAAGATAAGGAAGAAAACTTTTTCCAGCACCATTGTAAGGCATTGTTATACATACTGTACAAAGTAAATAAATAAATACATACATATATACAAATATAATGACTTTCAAAAAACACATCTTATAAGTGACTTAGCTGAAACAAGATTAATAAGAACTGATTTGATTCACTATTCTCATCTCCAGGTAAAGCACATTTCTTAAGAAAGGCAAACAACAACAACAAAACTTATAATCACAAAGAAGTTCATCATGTTGAAAAAAACAAGGCAGTAAGGAAGATGGATCTGGGTGGCAAACTGCATTTCAAATACGCACAGCTAAAAAATGTAGATAGCTTAAGATTAAATAAACTTCACAAACAGGTTATGTAAACTCAGTTAACTAATGAGTAAAAAATAATCTCTGTAGTTACATATGCTTCCAAGCCTGGCAAACTCTACATTCATTATTCACAAAATCTCTGCTCATGTTTTGGATGCATTTAAGTTATCATTTCTGAGCAGCCAAATGTAAAATGGTTAGAAATGTATACAATAAATTAGTTTAGAATGAAATAACTGGTCATGAATTGAGATTAATTAAATTACTTAGTTGTGCATCATCTTAGCAAAACCATGGGGAGTAACACAGTTAAACACAGCAAGAGAATAAGCTGTGATTGAAATGGATAAGTATGATCATCTATCACCAAAGAAAATTGTCTACAGCAATTGTGACCTCAAGTTTCTTTTGCCTCATGAATTGCTGCAAATTATTATCTCTGTTTCAGTGTGGTGAGAAAAATTAGTTTGTGTAAGTGCTCTAAAACAGATATGGTACTAATACACCTTGCATAGTTTCTGGTATTTAGAAAGTTAGAAAGGGGAAATAAACAATAATTTTTTGTTACCATTTCTTATATAATATTTAAATAATTAGCTAAATACAGGTTTGTATGGGGACTATGGAAAAAGTATAAAGGAAAAATTGTTTTTTATGCAAACCTTGTATAAATTTTCCAATCTTTCTTTAGCTTTTTTGATGAACACTTTTTCTAAATTAATTGGCTTTACTATGTTTTGCTGCTAATTAATGAGAACTCGATAATGAGTTAGGTTTTTTTTTAATCTTTTTGGCTCAGTTATATGTGACATTTTGATTTTGAGTTGTATTGTCTTAAGAGATTCATGTTTTTAAGTAAGTATTCTTTAAGAAGTATTCCTAAAATTGCTGGAACAGAAAAATTGCACACCGATTCCTGGGAATATTGTGATTCTTAGAAGGCAGCATGAAAGTCCTGCCAGCTGAATTTGACCAGTCTTCAAATAAGCATCTTCTTTCCCAGTGTGTCAGACATGGTTTTCTTCTTCTTGTCTACTTCACTTTGCCACTTAAGTTTTACGATATCCTTGTTCCTGTTCTACCCTAATATTTCTTCATTCATTCCTTTTTGCTTCTTTCACTAGTCCAGAACCAGCTGCCCATTGCTTTCATTGACTTTCAGTAGTTTCATGTAGTATTTATCTGCATGTTTTTTGCTTTGTTTTGTTTAATTCAAATTCACCCCAAATCCATATTTAGTTACTTTTGGACTTTGGAATTTAATTCTAGTAACTTTAAAACATTCTTTGTACAGAACTCTACAAGATATATGTTCAAAAAGCATTGTTGATTTGATCTTATGACTTCTTAAGTTCTTGATTCTTGTCCTTTGTTCTATTGCTACTTTTGGGATTTGATGGATATATTTATTTGTGTCATTAATAAATCCATAGTGAAAGAGCAAAAAAAGCCTGTTTATTTCTTAGCAAATGGATATCTACTGATACCAAACTAAGTCTCTCTCTCTCTTTCTCACTCCCTTTTTTTACTTTGCTGCTCAAGACGGAGTGCGGTGGCACAATCATAGCTCACTGAGGCCACAAAATCCTGGGCTCAAGCAATCCTCCTGCTTCAGCCTCTCAAGTAGCTAGGACTATAGGTATACCACTACTATATCCAGCTAATTTTTAAAATTTATTTTAGAAATATGATCTCACTATATTACCCAGGTTAACCTTGAACTCTTGGTCTCCAGTAATCCTCCTGCCTAGGCCTCCCAAAACACTGAGATTATAGGCATGAGCTACTATGCCTGTCCTCTAAGTCTCTTTCTTAATGATTATTCTATCTGAATTTGAAGAAGTCAGAATGTTATGAATAGAGCATGGAAGAGGTAGAGTCTGTAAACAAGATGATAATTTCTTAACTGGGGAATAAAAAAAAAAATCAGTTCATCAACTAGATGGGCATTTTTCTTATAGTCCATGTATCCATGGGTTAACTAATATAAGGATGCTTTAAAGTCAAATTGTAGAAATGATCTTTTTTTTAACCATGTGGAAGTTTAAACTATTAGATATTTTAATTGGTGTGGTTATTGTCCATGCCAAATTTTAGTCCTACTTCCAATTAAAAATCTATATGTGATTTTCCAAGTCTGACCAAAGGCAATTAGAAAGGTTTTACCTGAAAGGCCTCATCAGGGAAACTGTCCCTCCACAACCAACTTGGTACATGGTCAGTGCACTGCAGTCTCTTAAGGGAGTTGCAATCAAGGACACAGGGCCCCCTGACTGGTCATGGTCCTTCATGTATTTGCATTTGTAGCCGAGACACTTTTATTCCTAGTTCTCTTTGTCTGAAGTCCTAGACAAAGGAACTTTTCCGATGTTTCTTGAGGTCTCTGTATGGTGAGAGGAGAAAAAAAACCTTAAAGACCTTTTTCTGGACTGATTCAGCAGCCAGAACTTTTCCATTTCTAGACCTTTCCAAATTCCCCCCATGTTCCTCTCCAACTCCATTCCAATCCAAAACAACAACAACAAAAAACTGACAGACATTTCTTTGGAGAATTTTAAAGAATGAGACAACCCCCAAGTCAGCTTGGATACTCCTCACCTTCGCTTGTGCATCATTCCAAGGAGAAAACTGGAACAGGGGACTGAGCATTTCTCTTGATTTTAGACTCTTGCTTATACTAGCACGATAAATGACGAAGGCTTCACTGTTCATGGCGTGTTGCTTTAATTGGCTACGTCAAGATCCTACAACTCAGTTCTCTCCCTCCCAGCCCAGATGAGCTCCTGACAAATATACACATAGAAAATAAAAATAATTTATCTGTTTATCAAAAATTAAATAATAAGTGATAATTGGTAATTATGTATATAACAATTTAAGCCTAAATAAAGTAGCCTATACTGTATACCTAACTCAATTATTTTTCCTAAATTAAAAAAATTATAATAATTTAAATTTTTCAGTAATTGAAATAATTCCAAATAAAGATTTTTTTTTGTTAAAAAAGCTAAGATAGTGATTTAAAAATGAAGCTATTTCAATGTAATTCAATGCTGATTTAGCATTCTTAGAATATTAGTGGAAATATGGATTTAACATACCTAATCCAAAAATCTTAAATCTAAAATGATACAAAATTTGAAATTATTTGAATGCCAACATGATTCCACAGTAAAAAAATTTTACACTTGACCTTGTGACAGGTCACAGTCAAAAATACAGTGAAGACTTTGTCTTATTTGACAAATTATTGCAAACATTTTATAAAATTGCCTTCAGGCTTTGTTTACAAGGTATTATGTATGAAGCATTGCAGGGATCCTGCCCCTGCCGGGTCTGGGGTCTCCTGAAGGAGGGACGATAGGCGAATGAAGGAACTTACGATGAAATGATATAGATGGACACCTGCTTCTGGACAGAATGCCAATTTAATGTTAGTTAATACAGAGCTTTTATACCATTCGCAAAGGGGAAGCCAAAGAAAATTCCTTCACGTACATATGCTTTAAAAGTTACCACCATCTAGCGGTCTAGAAGCAACAAACAAGCCAAGAACACCATCTACTTTTAGATGAGTCTGTATCATAAAGCCAAAAATGATAGTTTTAGTTCAAAGTCCCAAATTACAGTCCTTGAAATGTCTCAAGAAAGTTTCCAAGTGCACATTTCTCCATGTATCAGGAGTTTTCTTTCTAGGGCTTCTATGACCTTCAAAGCTTCGTAATCGCCTCTCTTGTCCAGGTGTCTTTGTTACTTTTCTCTTATCCTGCAGTGTTTATTTCAAAAGAAAACTCAAAAGAAGCTTTTAGTGATGTTTCCCAGGCTCCCAAGGTTGCTTTCTGTATTTAGTTAATTTATCATAAAAGTATCCAATTAGTATATTATGAATTTAGTGAAAGCCCACTCTATAAATGTTAACTTAGAATTTTAACTATTGAATTAAGTAAGAACCTTAACGATTAATTTTCATCCTAAATCTGTGAAAACAGGGTTATAAATCACTTACATAACTCCTAGATAAGTGTTAGAACTTACAGTGAACTCATAATGAAGTTACTATAAACTTGTGCTTCTAAAAAACCTTATGTCTAAACACTAAACTACATAATTCTAAATCAAATAAGAGGTGAATATAAGCCGGGCTTGGTGGCTCAGCCTGTAATCCCAGCACTTTGGGAAGCTGAGTTGAGTGGATTGCCTGAGCCCGCGGGTTCGAGACCTGCCTGGGCAACTTGGCGAGACCTCATCTCTACAATAAATCAAAAATTAGCCGGGCGTGGTAGCGTGCGCCTGTAGTTCCAACTACTTGGAAGGCTGAGGTGGAAGGATCACCGGAGCCCGGCTTATATTCACCTCTTATTTGATTTAGAATTATGTAGTTTAGTGTTTAGACATAAGGTTTTTTAGAAGCACAAGTTTATAGTAACTTCATTATGAGTTCACTGTAAG